>PVKM010049237.1:0-11003 GCA_004027735.1 Carollia perspicillata
AGGAAGGAATGAACAGGGAGGGGCAAAGGTCAGGGAGGAGGGGCCCGGAGCAGAGGTGGTCAGGCTCTCTGAGCTCATGGTGCCTGAGGCTCTTGGTTCGCCTGCCAGTAACGTGCTGCTCAGAGACAGAATGAGCCTGTGAAGCTGTACGCGCTCCCGCTGACAGAGGGAGACAGTGGGAACAGGGAGGCAAAGGGCCAGGGATCTGGGACTGAGGACTGCTCTGCCATCGGGTCTCACTCTGAGGAATCCATATTCCCAAGGTCTTTCCAGCAGTTCGGAGTATTCCTCACCCCTGATGCAACCACTATTCATGGTTTTGTACTAGTCTTTGAGCTCTTCATCGGCAAACACACACACACAGACTGTACCTTTTTAATGCATGATAAACAATGTGCATGTGACTAAAGGCTGTAAGAATATTGAATAGAGCAATACAAAATTAGAGCTAAACAGGGCCTTAGAGATCATTATTCAGTCTAATAAAATCTCAATGCTTAGTATTACACATTTAGGAAAATCTATGAGTTTGAATTTTTCCTTCCTTCCCTCCCTCATGTACACATCTGTACTGTGTGTATGTGTGTAAAATAAAAACAAGACAGTTATATCACTATTATAGTTGAACAGATAAGTAGAATGTGCTGAGAAATTCCTGTCTGTAACTGGGTAAAAACTTCATTGAGATGAAGCTTGGACAGGTATTTGCTGGATAGACCGGGTGGAAATGGGCAAGAGGAGGTTCAAGAAAAAGGGTGGTGTGTACAAATGATACAGGGCAGGTTCAGAACACAGCACTTCATGAGGCAGGAGATGGATTATGGGAGATGAGGCAGGGTTCTGTGTTGCTCAGGTCAGCTATTATTTACTTAGTGTCCACTCTGTGTGGGCTCTGTGCTGGGGGCTAGGGAAACAGAAAAAGCTACAGTCTAACAAGGGACATAGCTCTGTGTACGAGGGACAAAGCTCTGTGTACATAATGTGGAGGGTTAAAGGTATGGGAAGGAGCTTCTCCCAGGCACTTAGCCTGAGATGTGAACTTCAGTAAGACCAAAAATGAAGGAGAGCTGGAGGCAAGAGCAACGATCCAGGCAAAAGATTATTAGAACCTGCACCAGGAGAGTAAGAGTGGGAGACAGAGGAGAGTTTTGAGTTGAGAAATGGAAAGTAGAACAGTAAGACCTGATGACTAATGGGGAGTAAAAGAAAAAACCTGGAGATGATTCCCAGGCATCGGGCTGGAGTACCCAGGAGGACAGCAGCTCTGTCTCTGAAGCAGGCCACAGAATGGGCCTGGGCTGGCACAGGGCCCATGAGGTTCTGTTCGCTATCTGAGGTCGTTAGCCAGAACCTGGATATTTGAATTCAAGAGAATTCCGGTCTGCAGACAACAATATAGGAGTCAACAAAACAGAGAGGGAACCTGAGGCCATAGGCATGGAAAAGATTAACCAGGGAAAATGATGCAGAGTAAGAAAGGTTTTTGACAATTAACTTGAAATACCTTTTTCAGGAAAATCTTCCGGATGTGATTTTATATACGCGAACATATCATGGTCCCTCACGGCATACATATAGTCTTGACGTTTTAAAAGATAATATCCAATAAAAACAAAGGAAGTAACATATAGAAGCTGGCGATGCAAACCTGAAATTAAAATGACAAATCCCAAAGAAAGCAAAAATCGGTCAGGCAATGTGTAGGAAAGATTATATTCTTATATTTCAGATATATAATTTGTTATTTCTTCTAAAATTTTTTTTTATAAAGGGCTTTTCTATATGGCTATTCTGAACAAGCAGCCTTGATCTTGCGACGTCTTCTTAAAGTAATTTGGTGATTATGAAAAGCAACATTAAGTCTACAAACATCATCATCAATGGAATCCAAGATTTAAAAAATGGAGGTTTTATAAATTTCTTCATGGAAAAAGGTGGATAAATCCCAAATCCCAAATGCTAGACTGAGAACAGAAAAAAATATTTTCTTCTTCAATAAGTTAACTTTAGACCTCAACTAATTTGTATTCCAGGACTTGTTCAGGACGTGGTGAGCTGAGACAGTCTTTCGCAAATGGTCTTCAAGCAGTTTGGCTGGTCTCCACATACTTATTTATATTTGCATATTTAATGGCTGCTAAAGTAGCAGCCTATGCTGCAAATATATCTCAGTTCTCTTTGTCCCATCTAAATTTCATCCCATTCGCATGTATTATCTATTTGAAAGCTATACTTATAAAATCACCATATTTTAAAAAATCATTCTATTATAATGAGAATGGAGAGGGTCAAATCACACGCGCTAGAGAAAGCCAAAAGTGTGAAGGGGAGATCCAAAGGTATCAACTTGATATATAGAAATATTTTTTGCAAAAGGCTAACTGCAGTTCTGGTTTTCTAGCAAAGGCCCCGAATTCCACCCTCAGTCCTCCACTTCTTATCCTACATATCTTCCTCTGGAGAACTGGCTTATTACTATTCTTGTATCTACTGTCCATGTGCTGGTGACCCACAAATATACCCCACTCAGACGCCCATGTCAAATAACAGATACATCCAAATGTTTGACAGACACGTTCACTTAAATATCCCAAAATGAACTCATTTCCTTCCTGCACATCACATGCCTCTTCCTCCTAATTCTAAGAATAAGACCATTTACCCAGGAATCCACGCGCTGGGTAATAAACACAGTAATCAGCGTTCTTTTCCTACCCTCTTCCCCACGTCCAGTCATTGAGTGCTGCCAGTTCTGTCCGGTAAGTATTTCCTTTCCTCACTTATCTCTCATTTGTACTAACTGGTCCCCACTTCATCTCATTTTTCACTCCACAATGATCCCAGCCTTTATCCTGTCACTAGAAGACTTTTTGCTAAAATATAAACCTCTCTTGTTGGTTCCTTCTTCAATTATGCTCGACAGAAGTACAAATGCTTACATATGACCTCCCCAACCCTTCATGAACCATCTCTCCCGCCTTCATCTTATGCTTCCTGATATGCACGTTGTGCTCCAGCAACACTGAACTATTTTTTAAAAGATTTTTATTTATTTAATTTCAGAGAGAGGGGAAGGGAGGGAGATAGAAAGGAAGAGAAACATCAATGTGTACTTTCCTCTCACATGTCCCCCACTGTGGACCTGGCCTGAAACCCAGGCATGTGTCCTGACTAGGAATCGAACTGGCAACCCTTAGGGGCACAGCCTGTGCTCAATCCACTGAGCTACTCCAGCCAGGGCTATTTTTTTTAAAGATCTGTTTTTCAGAGAGAGGGTAAGGGAGGGAGAGAAACATTTATTGGTCGTCTCTTATACCCATGCAACCAGGGATGAAACCTGCAATCCAGGCATGTGCCCTGACCAGAATGGAACTCGTGACCTTTCAGTCTGTGGGATGATGCCCAACCCACTGGGCCACACCAGTCAGGGCCACATTGAACCACTTTTAATTCCTCACTCAAACTAGGCTTCTTCATGCTTCTACATACTGTGCACTGGTTATTTTCTCTGCCCAGTGACTTACTGATCCTTGAAGGTTCATCTCAGACATCACTTCTGCTAAGAAGCCTTCCCAGAACTTTCCTGGACTTAAACGAGTGACCTCATCTCTATTAATATGCAAATTGCTATACTATAGGCCTATTCAAGGGCGATGGGATTTCAATACTATTTGAGCACTGGAAGCTAGCTTCCAGGTGTAACATACAGCTGGAAAAAGGCAAAAGAGGCACAAGTGAGGCAATTCCTGGTTGCGGGAACCACTGTATTAGCTTTCTTCCTAACTGGGCTCCTTGGCTCCCATCAGTGTTGCTCCACATTGTTGATAAAGCTGACCTTTTAAAACACAAGTCTGATCACTGCATCTCTGCCTGGCCCCTACCAATCAAAAGCTAAAAGGGTTCCTTTCTGCCTAGAGAATAAATTGCCATGATCTCCCTACTATCGTTTGTAGCCTTATTGTCCTACCCTGCACACTCATTCAATCATCAAACCACGGCCCATCCAGAGACCTTTGCCTTCATTTATTCCCCCTAGCCCCATGGGCCTGGAAGGCTGTTTCCTAGTATCTGCCTGGTAAGTCAAAGCTAAGGTCAAAATCTTCCAGTTTCCCTCCACTTTTCCGTTTGGAGGTCCATAACCCTTAGCACAGCTACTGTGTGAGCTCTTACCAGCTCTGACAGGACGCCACTGACATACTAGAAAAGACAGCCCAGTGTTTTAAAGCCTCCACTCAAAATGGGGTCTCCACACCAGCAGTGTCTGCTAGTTTGTTAATATCAGGCCTCTTACCAGACCTAATGAATCAGAATGCACATTTTAACAAGATCCCAGGTTATTAGCAGTATGCGCATTGAGTTTGAGGGCACTGTTTTCCAATACAGACTCTGAGGACTAAAACAGGCTCTGCTACTTTTGAGCCATGTGACCTTGGGCAGGCTGCTCTAACCTCTCTAAGGTTCTGTTTTCTAATTGTGGATAACATCTTCCCATAAGGTGTCTTGAGGATTAAATGCTATAATGTACGTAGTTTCAGGAGTACACGGCATGGAGTGAACGCTCATTTTTGCACACACCACAGCGCGAACTGAGACGCGGGGCGGGGGTGGGGGGAGCAGTACACTGCCGGGTCCTTCACAGACTCACTGTGGGGTCGTGGGTTTCACTCCACCTCAGTTTCCTAAAAAGCCAAATGACATTCTGGCCCCACCGAATTCTGAAGAGCTCACGGGGTGCGCAGATGCCGCAGGAAGGCGAGGCGGGGCCTGCTAGGCGACAATGCCCGGAAAAGCGAAGGCACCCCTGGCAGTCTATGGCAGAGCCGGCTCGCAACCCTGAGACCCTCTCTCCTCCCACCGGATCCCGCTCGCGCAGCCCTCACCGGCCAAGAGCACCGGCCTCCGCCGGATCGCGTTATCTAGCAGACCGGAGCAATAGCCCAAGAAGCCGAAGTAGGCGAGCCGCGGGTCGGTCAGCTTGGGCGGGGGCAGGCTCCGGGCCTCATCCGGCAGGAACTGTAAGGGCACTCGGCCCGGCCTTCCGCTCAGCATGATGACTCCGCTCTTGCTAGAGGCCTGGCCTCAGACCGCTAACTGCAAAGAAAACCCTCACAACCACAGCCGACCCCCACGTCCCAAGCTTTCTCCTCCGAGCACTGGGCTGAAGGGCATGGCGCAGGGCGGTGCAGCGCTCAAACGCTTCCCCCGGCGCACTGCCTCGCGAACCTGCCTGGGAGGTTCCGGCCTATTGAATGACCCACGAGCTAGCTCGCCCGCCGGCACTAATTCAGTTCCTGGAGTATGGGGTCTTGGTACCGCCGGCGTGAGGAATACATGAAAGGAGCTAAATTGGGAGAAGAATAGGAGACACGGCTTTTTTTCGCCCAACCGCCAGCCTCCCAAGTGTCTCTCCCTCTCCCGCACCTGAATGTCCCTTCAGCGAGAATTTATCATTGCATCTAACACCACCCACAAGTGAACTTTATGAAATGTTTTGAGAAACGTGATTAATTGAATTCTCAAAAAAGCTGCTTTCGCCCTGACCGTGTGGTAGAGTGGGCTGGGCGTCCTCCAGCAAAGCGAAAGGTCGTGGAATCTTTCCTGGTCAGGGAATATGCCTAGATTGGGGGCGCATCCCGGATGGGGCCCAGCGCAGAGGAGGCCGGTGGATGCTTCTCTCTCACGTAGGAGGTTTCCCTACCTCCCCTTCTCCCTCCCTTCCCCTCTCTCTAAAAATAAACAAACAAAATCTTTTTTTTTAAAAGGCTGTTTCCATTTTCTGGGTTTCCAGTCCTTCATTGCACCGGCACACCCTCCAAACTTAAAAATTAAGGTCCAGCCATCGACAAAGAATTCAAAAAACCCCAGACGGGGTAAACTCTTGAAGTTTAGGCTGGGTGGCAGCGCCCTAAAATTGTTCACCTCTGGGTCTTTAGGTCCTTGCATGTGGCTGAAAAAAGAGGTGTTTCTTAAAGGTCTGAGAAATGAAAGAAGGAATCTATAATGTTCTGCCAAGAAATTGTGCAGTCTCTGCTCACCTACCTCCAGTACTGGGGACTGTCTTTGAATAGTTTTCTCTTTAAAAAGCCCTTCCTAAGCCCTGGCTGGTGTAACTCAGTAGATTGAGCATGGGCTTGTGAACCAAAAAGCCCTTCCTATGCCAAGCATATTTCGCTTGAAGAAAAATACCGTATGATCTCACCTTTAACAGGAACCTAATCAACAAAACAAACAAGCAAGCAAAATATAACCAAAGACACTGAAATTGAGAACAGGCTGACAGTGACCTGAGGGAGGGGGGAGGGAATTTCAGGGGAAAAGGGGAAGGGTTTGCAGGAACAAGTATAAAGGACACATGGAGAATAGCAAGGGGGAGAGGTGTGGAAATGGGAGGGAGAGGAGGGTTGGGGGTGCCGTCTGGGATGGGGGTAAAATGCAGAAAACTGTACTTGAACAACAATTAAGATAAAATAAAATAAAAATAAAAAGCCCTTCCCAACATTGAGCAAAAATATCTTCTTTTTGTGTCTATTCATTAGTGGTATCAACATTTTATGTAGACAAATACTAATTAAGTCAGAGGTTAATGCAAAGGTATATGTATCAACGAAAGTGGAAGGATTAAGTATCAGTTAAGAGTAATTAAATAAAGGATGGACCTTTTATGCCTATAGAAAATGCTCCTAGGTTTGCTATTTTTCAAGGTAGGACTTTCCAAACAAAGGTATATTAGAACATACTCCTCAAGGGCAGCAAAGGTTTCAAAGATTCACCCTCTTTGACTCAGTAATTACATGTCTAGGCATCTGTTCTATGGAAACAGTAAGGCATTTTGCATAAATTTTTTAACTGCTGTTCCTTTTAAAATTATATCAAAAGAATGAAAAGCACAAACAAAAAGCTTTCAGTGGGATTTTCACAGTATGTAAATTTCAAATATCAGATCAACTATCAGGCAAACACTTAAATATTTAAATGATGCTCACACATCCTTCTACCCTACATTCCTTCTGGGCCTAATCTATGACTTAAAAAAAAGAAAATTAAAACATACAAATTAAGAAAAACAATATAACTAATACCCATATTCTTCTACCCCAAATTAACAACTGTTAACCTTGTATCATACTTACTTTTAACCTTTTTTAAAGGAAATAAAACATTACAGATAAAATCTAAAGTCCCCTTTCCCTTCTTCTCCAGAAACAACCACTACAGTATCATGAGTTTAGTGTATATACTTTCAGTCCACTTTTTATATTTTTATGCATATTTGCTATTGTGTTATATGTGCTTTTAAATTATTTTTACTTAAAAAGTATGATTCGTTATTCTTGTTTTTCTCTCTTTTCTTTCCATATACTGTTTTTGCGATCTACAATGATACAGAAAAATCAGATTAATTCCTTTTGACTACTATATAATATTCTATCATATAAATATGTCTGATTTTGTTCATCAGTTAACCTTTCAGGTTGTTTCCAATTGCCTTTTCACTTATCTATGTTTATACTCTAAAATCTAGGGCTTAGAGAAAATTTTGCATAAGAATACCAGGACCAAGAAAACTACAAAAATGTTCACAGGAGTAATGACAATCTGCAATGTCTCAAAACTGGAAATATCTTAAATGCCCATTAAGGACAGATTAGAAAATAAATTGTCATGTTTTCATGCATCACAATACTCATGCATCAGTATGATAAATCTTAGAGATTCACGCTTAAAAAGAGAATATGAGATCAGAGAAAAAGAGATAATTTAAAGGAGGATATATGATTCCATTTATATGAAGTTCAATTTAGGCAAAAATATATTGTTTAGAGATACACACATATTAGTGGTAAAACTATTTGAAAAAGCAAGAGAAAGATTAACTCGAATGTTCAGAATAGTTACGTCTCGGGGAGGAAGGTCATAGAGAAGCCCTCTAAGGGATTAACAGTATTCTATTTCTAAGCTGTGTGGTGGGTACATAGGTATAAATATTATTATTATTATTATCCTCATCTGAAGACATTGTCCCTTGTTTTTTCAAGAGAGAGGAAGGGGGAGGGGAGAGAGAGAGAGAAGGAGAGAGAGAGGAAAAGAGAGAGAGAAACATCCATGTGAGAGAGAAACATCGATCACTTGTCTTCTGCACGTGCCTCTGAATGCGCCCCAACTGGGGATCGAACCCACAACCTAATTCTATTCCCTGAATTGCAATAGAATTCGAAAACTTTTGGTGCATGAGATGACACCCCAACCAATTGGGCCACACAGGCCAAGGCTAACTTTTATTATTTTTAACTTTACAGATGCATTTCACACACTTTTGGATTTGTTATACATTTTATGCAATAATAAAATTTTTGGCTGAATTAAAATTGTAACTTTTTTATTGTGGTAAAAACATATAACAATTTTAGCATCTTAACCATTTTTAAGTGTATAGTTCAATAGTGTTAAGTGTATTCATCATTGTGCAGCATAGCTCTAGAACTTTTTCACCTTGCAAAATTGAAACTCTATAATCATTAAATACTAATTCCTTTTTTCTCCTTCCCCCAGCCCTTGCAAACAACTTTCTACTTTCTGTTTTTATGATTTTGGCTACTTCAGATACTTCATATGAGTGGAATGATATAATATCTGTCCTTTCGTGAATGCTTTATTTCTTTTAGCATAATGTCCTTAAAGCTTATCCATTTTTGATAGGACTTCCTCCTGTTTTAAGGCTGTATAATATTCCACCATAAAATGTATATGCTAATTGTTTACCCACCTATCGTTGTCTATTTGGGGTGCTTCTACCTCTTACCTACTGAGAATAATACTGCAGTGAACATAGGTGTGAAAATACCTCCTCAAGATCCTGCTTTGAATTCTTTTGGATATCTACCTAGAGGTGGGATTACTGGACCATATGGTAATTCTATTTTTCATTTTTTGGAGGAACTATTTTCCTAATGGCTGTACCATTTTACATTCCCCACACTGTTTAAGGGTTTTAATTTCCCCACATCCTTGCCAACACTTCTTATTTTCTGGGTTTGTTTTTTTTGTTTTTGATACTGGACATCCTAATGAGTATGAGATATTATCTCACATGGTTAGTGATGTTGAGCATCTTTTCATACGCTTGCTCGCCATTTGTATATCTTCCTTAGAGAACTGTCTATTCGAGTTTTTTGCCCACTTTTAAATTGGGTTATTTAGGGGTTTTTTATTGTTTTTATTGAGTTATGGAAGTTCCTTACATATTCTAGATATTAATCCCTTAATCAGATATGATTTGCAAATATTTTCTCCCACTCCATAGGTTGTATTTTTACCCTGTTGATTGTTTCCTTTGATTTGCAAGAGTTTTTAAGTTTCTAAAGTATTTTGCTTTTGTTGCCTATGTATGATTTGACATCATATCAAGGAAAATCATTGCGAAAACTAATGTCCTGGAACTGCTTCCCTATGTTTTCTTCTAGGAATTTTATAGTTTAAGGTCTTCAAGTTAGGTGTACAATCCATTTTGAGTTAGTTTTTGTATATGCTGTAAGCAAGGCAAGGGTCCAACTGCATTCTTTTGTATGTAGATGTACACTTTTCCCAATGTCATGTGTTGAAGAGACTGTTCTTTTCCCACAGTGTAAGCTCATTTGGCCATATACTCAAGGGTTTCCTTTCTGGGCTCTGTATTCTATCCCATCGTTCTGTGTATCTGTCTATATGACAGGACCACACCATCTTGGTTACTGTTATTTTGTAGTATGTTTTGAAATCAGGACGTGTGAGGGCTCTAACTTTGTCCCTCTTTTTCAAGGTTGTGCTGGCTGTTCAGAGTCACCAATACATTTGAAGAAAGAAAAATAATGTTTCATTTTAAGATGCATTTCCATGATGATTAGAGAGGTTCTGAGAATTCTTTCAAAGTTTATTGGTCATCTGGGTTTTCTCTTTAGCAAAATGCAAGCATTTGTCCTTGGCCCATTTTTTTTTGAAATATCTTTCCCTTATTTATTGATTAATAGAAATCCTCTATATTCTTTTTCTTTTATTTATTTTGTTTTTTAAAAATATATTTTATTTATTATGCTATTATAGTTGTCCCTGAAAAGTTTTCTTAGGCTCCGCTGAGGAAGAAATGCCAATCAGCCACAAAATCAGGCAGTAAAGAGCCTTATTGGGGTTTGCCCCCCCAACCCCCCGCCCCCGGGCGAGGTTCTCCAGTCTGCAGAGCGGAGCTGAGGAAGTCAGGCCCAAGCGGGTTAGATGGTGGGTTTTATGTAGCAAATTTTGGGTGGTTCTCTTCGTGGGAGCTGGGGATTGGTCCTTTTGAACCAGGTGGCCATACGGTATCGGTGGTCCCCTTCAGGCTCAGGTTGCTATGTGGATGTCCATTTTGGCAAAGCCCGCCGTTTCGGCTCCCCAATTTGACATCAGCCGTCTTTTCCGGGTTATGGTTCGGCCAACATTTTGTCCCACCCTGCCCAACCTGACAGTCCCATTTCCCACTTCACTCCTCTCCATTCTGCACACCCGCTCCCACCCACATTCCCCACCTTTAGTTCATGTCCATGTGTCATACTTATAAGTTCTTTAGGTTCTACATTTCCCATACTATCCTTGCCCTCCCCCTGTCTATTTTCTACCTACCGTCTATGCTACTTATTCTCTGTACCTTTTCCCCCTCTCTCCTCCTCCTACTCCCCTGTTGCTAACCCTCCAGGTGATCTCCATTACTGTGGTCCTGTTCCTGTTCTAGTTGTTTGCTTAGTTTGTTTTTGCTTTGGGTGTGGATGTTAATAACTGTGACTTTGTTGTCATTTTACTATACATGTTTTTTATCTTCTTTTTCTTAGATAGGTCTCTTTAACATTTCATATAATAAGGGCTGGGTGATGATGAACTCCTTGAACTTGACCTTATCTGAGAAGCACTTTATCTGCCCTTCCATTCTAAATGATAGCTTTGCTGGATAGAGCACTCTTGGATGAAGGTCCTTGCCTTTCATGACTTGGAATACTTCT
>PVKM010049238.1:0-11211 GCA_004027735.1 Carollia perspicillata
AGAGTCCAAGGGCTGCCATGTGCTACTTACTGTTGCCTCTCTCTCTCTCTCCCTCCCCCTCTGCAGTGAACTGATCTGCCACCTTACTATACTTTTACGAAGTCACATTTACATAAAGTTAAATTTAAGTCCCAATTTGCATGGCTATGCCCTCAGTGCCAGTCCCCAGGGAGCCAGGCAGGATGTGTCCACAGAGTGTGTCTCCGTTCTCAGCACAGGTCCTGCCCCTCTCACTTACCCAGCCAACATTTCCCACACATTGACTTCCCCGCCCAGCCACTGGCTGTGTGGCTTCTGCCAAAGGCTGTCGAGTATCCAGTACCTGGTATGGGGAAAGCTAAGCTGCCTGCTGAAAGCAGGAAGGAGTCTGTCTCCAGGCTTAGTGGCTGTGCAGGCCTGGCCCAGGCAGGGGTAGGGGTAAGGGGTTGGAAGTGGGGCAGTCTCTCCAGGCAGAGCTGACACCAGCTCTGTAAGTGCTAACAGTGTTACACACAAAAAAGTCAAGGTAAGATCCATTTGAGAGAAGCTGATTTTTAAAAAGTAAAATAGGACTCTTTACTGCAGGTCTTTCCAAAACCTTTATCACAGTGTGTGTGTGTGAGAGATACATCACCCAGCCTGGTCATCAGAGCACACTTCTTTAGCCATGGGAACTATTTTGTTTTCCATGAAAATGTTGGCAGGCTTGCAGAATCAGTGTTTTGAGAGATGCACTTTGGATACCCTTTGAGTTTCTACAAGATTTGTGTCAAGGGCCAAATTCCATGCCCTGAGGCAAAGACTAGCCTCCCATAGCTGGGCCATTGCGCCCTCAGCTGCCAGCAGCTACCAGCCATACCCTCATTGAGAACTGGCTTTCCAGGATGAGTGGCAGAGGAGCTTTCTGCTTACCCGAAGGAGCTCCAGAAAGTCTCTGGGGCAAAAGAAGTGGGCTCCAGGCCTGGAGCTGAAAGGCTGCTGAGGCTTGGTGGAACTTGGAGGCTAGGGACAGTAGGCATTAGGCAAAAGACTAAGGGCAAGGCCACACTGTTCAGGACTTCAGAGCTAGCCTCCCTGAGTTTATGCTTCCCTTTCGAGCACCTAGTGACCCATTTTATTCTCAGAAGACTCACCAAGCCCAACCAGGAGATGTTCAAACACAGGGCTGTACAACCTGCTATAACACAGCAAGAGAGGGTGGGGGTCCTCACTATACTAGCAGCCCCAAGAATGGTGCCTGACACACAATAGCTGCCCCACACTGTTTGCTGAATGCAAAAGAGAACAGAATTGTTTTTTACCTGTTTTCTGGTGTCTTCCCTCTTCAGAGATCTTGGCCGCATCTGAGAGTAAAAGGGGAAGCACAGCAGAATCTCTGGTAACTGATTTTCACCCTCTCTGGCCACACCTCCTACCTTTCTGAGGCTCTGAGGGTGACTGAGAGGCATGATGAATTGGGGAGTGGAGAAAGGCAATGAAGGGGATCTGGGCGGGAGTCAGATCGGATGAAACACTCAAATATCTATGGTCCATTTTCTATTTTAGTGTACGAAGTTTCTACATCAGATGAGTTTCAGAGCAGGCCCCTCCACAACTTCCCCTCTATCTGGCCCTTAGGAAGTGCTAATGACTCAATCCAAGCAAATGAGAACTGCCAGCCTGCTGAAAAAGGCACAAGTCAACTTGGGAGTATTTGTTGTTTAGTGTCACCATCCAATTACTCTCATTCCTGTTAGTTTCCCTCCATTGCCCTGAAAAGTAGGGAATCTGACCCCTGACACTGACGTTTCAGTAGCCCCCAAGGGTTGAGAAGGCACATAGCTATCAGAAAGGAAGAAGATAAGTTATGTGAAGTGTTATTGAATGCACAAGTCTTGAAAACAAAACCTCACCACTTTTCTCAGGTGTCTAGTCTGTGTTTGAGACCAGAATTAGATCAACAAAACAAGCAAGCTAGCAAAATATAACTAGAGACACTGAAATTAAGACCAAACTGAGGGTAATCAGAGGGGAGGCGGGAGAGGATAACGAGGGGAAAAGGGGGAAGGGTTATCAGGAACATGTATAAAGGACACATGGACAAAACCAGACGGGGTAGGATCAAGGGTGGGAAGTGGGGATGGCTGGGGTGGGGGAAAGTGGCGGGGGGAAAATGGAGACAACTGTACTTGAACAACAATAAAAAAGGCGGAAAAAGGAACTAGACAATAGACAAAGCCATGCAAATCCTACAGATGATATGGGAAGCTTCTGAGAAATCTTCCCTCTGACACTACTACACTCTACTGACTGCCAGGCATTAAGAAGGAAGTAGAAGGAGTGAAGGACAAGTTCTTCAAAGAGCAGTGATGTTCTGGGAGGTTCTAGGTACTTTTGCTGCAAGGATTTTTGCCACAAATGTTTTTGCCACATAACTAGTTGGCCATAAGGCAATTTTGTCATAAAAAGATAAAATTATGAAAAATAAAAGAGGAATGTTAAAAATAAAATTAAATATAAAATTAAAAAAACTTTATAGGGAAATATAAAATATTTGAATACATTTAAAATGTGTGTAAATTCCTAGTAACACTGTGCAAATAACTGACTTTATTTTGTACCTAAGCACTTGTCTTCGTTCTGTAGGAAATGTGGGTTCAATGCTGCACCCACAAAGAGGGCCCTTGGCCTCTTACTTTCCTCCAAATGTAGCATGGTTTCAAAAAAGGAAACCAATTATTGGGGTAAATCATCACCTGAAAGAAATGCTAACTATTTTAAGACCAGCACCATGCCTGCTTATCACTGTATAGACCCACTGTGAGGATGGCAAAGATTTATTTATAATACAAAATGTCAGTAACTGTGAACACTTTGTCAATGGAGAAATGAAACCAAACAAACAAAAACACCAAACATTTTTTACAGTGGTTGAATGATTAGTAAATGAAGAAACGAAACAAAAAATACTAACGAAAAACCAAAACTATCTACCAGTTACTTTATCTTTTTATGGCAAAATTGCCTTATGGTCAATTAGTTATGCAGCAAAATGTTTGCAGCAAAGATGGTATGGCAAGAATACTGGACACAGTTCTGAGAAGATGGAGTAGGTGTACTTTCCCTTATTTATTCTTCTAAATACTACTAAAAACCCTGGAAATTACAAAACAAGCATAAGGAGACTCTGAAATGTGGAAAGAAAACACACTGGTTAGGGACCTCAGGACCTGAGGAATGATATGGCAATAAATTCCATGGGTTTCCTCTTTGCTTCATATATCCCAGGCTGCATTCTGGAGAAACCAGCAACTGGAAATGCCAATAGGGCCAGACCAAAAAAAAAAAAAATCAGCAAAATTCTGCTCTTCTAGCCAAAGAACCAGGAAAGAGGCAGTCTAGGTAGAAATCCTTCAGGCAATAACTGCCCTACTCCAGAAAAACCTGAAGCCTCACTCCTATGCACTGATAGCAAAGGCTGAGTGGGGAGCCTAGACTTCTTTAACAAAGCTCCTCGGGTCACTCCTTGATACTCCATCTAAATGATGCCAGAGGAGGCTGAGTCTGGAGCTGGGCCCTCCATCCCCGCCAGGCTTGTCATCTCCACAGTGCCAGTGGAGACCACATGGGTAGCCTGAACATTCACACCAACCCAGTGGTGATGACACATTTCTCCCTTCCTCCCTGAGGTGGCGTAAGACAGGACTAATGGGGAGTTGGGACATCTACCATCACTCAGTGGTAACAAGACCACCTCTTGTAGTGAAATCTGTGTGGAAGATATGTGACCAGCTGTAATAAAGTATCCTGCCCCTTCCCCAACTACAGTGGTAATAGTGGGTGCCTAATGGGGAACATGAACCCCCACCCATTCAATCTTTGTCATACTATTGAACATTCCAACAACAACAAGGAACCTTCACTTCCCAGGTGTCAAGGGAGGCTGAATGCAGAATCTGAACTCCTGCCCCCATAGCAGTAGTGAGGCAGGGCCACTTCATTTCCGTGGAGCAGTGTCAGGGCGGCTTGCTCTAACACAGATTTAAGGAAGATCTAGTCCCGTGACATGAGGCCCCAAATTCTAGGTTTCCATTGAAAAATCCCTCCTCATACTAAGAACTGGAAAGTTCTCAAACTGAATAAAAAAAGATAACCAACAGACACAAATGCTAAAATGGCACAGATGTCAAAATTATCTGACAAAGATTTTTAAGCAGCCATCATAAAAGTGATTTCATGAGCAATTACTAACATGCTTGAAACAAATGAAAAAATAGAAGGTCTCAGCAAAGAAATAGAAAATATAAAGCGAACCAAAACCATTTTAGAACTAAAAAATATGTTAACCGAAATAAAAACCTTAATGACTGAGCTCAACAGCAGAATGGAAAGTACAGAAGAAAGAATCAGTGAAGTGGAATATACAACAATAAAAATTACCCAATTTGAACAAAAAAGAAAAAAGAGACTGAAAAAAAAAGAACATTTGTGACTATAAGATCTAACATTCATGTCGCTGGAGTCCCATGAGGAGAGGAGAAGCAGGGTGGAGTTGAGAAAGTATTCAAAGAAATGATGGCTAAAAATTGTTCATAACTTGACAAAACAAAAAACACGTCTCTAAAATTTCAAGAGGCTGAGCAAAGCTGAAATAATATAACCCCAAAAGAAATCCATGCCATTGACACAATAGACAACAAAACTTGAAAACAAACACAAAGAAATGACACATCACCTATAGAGAACAAATTAAAATGACAGTAGTTTTCACATCAAAAGCCATGGATGCCACAAGGAAAGGAAACAACATGTTTTGGATGCTGAAAGAAATGAACTATAAACCCAGAAACCTATATTTAGTGAAAATATTTTTCAGGAAGGAGGGCAAATCAAGACATTTTCAGATAAAAGATAACTAACAGAATTGTTAACCAACAGAGACTTGTCCTTTAAAAATGACTAAGAGGAATTCTGTGAACAGAAAGAAAATGATTTTGTTAAAAGAATGTTAAAACATCAGGAAGGGAGCAGGAACATGGAAGAACAAATCTATGGGTAAATACAAAAGAATTTTCTTCTTGAGTTTTCTAAATGATCTTCGACAGTCAAAGCAAAATCTATGGAAACTGTGTAATGCTATTCTCAGTGTATGTAGAACAAATATTTGAGACAATTATATTAGAAATAGGAAAGGATAAAGGGATGCAAAAGGAGGAAAGGTTTCTAACACTTCATTTGAAATAGTAAATGTTGAAACCAGTAGACTGATAAGTTATACATAATGTAATAGTTAGAGCAACCACTAAAAAACTATACAGTGTGACATACTAAAAACACTATAGATGAATAAAAAACTGGAAGTTTAAAAATTGTTCAAGGAACCCACAGGAAAGTAGGAAAAGGGAAAACAGAGAAATTAAAAACAGAACAAAGAGAAAATAAAAAAAAGTAAAATGGCAGATTTAAGCCTTAGCATTAAGTAATCACATTAAATGTAAATGATCCAAATACATAAATGAAAAGATAGAAATTGACAGAATGAATTAAAAACATGACCCAAGCATATGCTGTCTATAAGAAAATAACTATAAATATAATTATATAGGTAAGATGAAAATAGGATAATGTACAAGGGTATGAAATGCAAACATTAGTCAAAAGAAAATAGGAGTGGTTATATTAATAACAGATAAAGCAAACTGCAGAACAAGAAAAATTACCAAAGCCAGAGAGGATATTATGTAATAAGGAAAGAGTCAATCCACCAAGAAGACACAGCAATTTTAAATGTGCATGCACCAAACAACAGGATTGCAAAATATGTGAATAAATATCAATAGGAACGAATGGAGAAATAAACAAGTTCACAATTATAGTTGGAAATTTTAACACTCCTCCCTCTACAATGATTAGCCCAATTAGACAGAAAATCAACAAGGATACATGAGAACTCAACAACACCATCAATCAACAGGATCAATTGACACCTGATATGTAACCATGGAACATATACCAAGATAAACCAAATTTAGGGCAATAAAACTAGCCCCAAAAAGTCTGAAATAACTTAAATCATACTGAGTATATTTTCTGACCACAATGAAATTAAATGAAAAATCAATAACAGAAAAATAACAGGAAAATCCCCAAACATTTGGAAACTAAACAACATACTTTTTAATAATTTGTGAGTCAAAGAAGGATTCTCAAGGGAAATAAAAACACATCAAACTAAAAGAAACTGAAAACGGAATGTACAAATTTTGTGGGACAGGCCAAAGCACTTGAGGAAAATGTATGGTGGTAAATGCTTACAGTCAAAGAAGAAAAGTCTCTAATTGATAATATAAGATTCCATTTCCAGAAACTAGTAAAATAAGAGAAAAAAAAAACAAAAACAAGCATAAGAAAGGAAATCATAGATATAAAAGCAGAAATCAATGAAATTTAAAACAAAAATAGAGAATAGAAAATATCTGGTTCACCGAAAAGATCAACAAAATTGACCAACCTCTAGTAAGACTGACAAATAAAGAAGAGAGAAGACAAATTGCTGACTTCAAGAATGAAACAGGGACTATCACTATAGACACTGTGAACATCAAAAAGATAATAAGGGAATACTATGAACAATTCTACCCACATAAATTTGACAATTTAGATTACATAAATCAATTTCTCAAAAAGAACAAACTACCACAATTCACCTAAAATGAATTAGATAACTTGAATAACCCTATAACTACTAAGGTAATTTAAAACTTGAAAAAGAAAACTCCAAGCCCATATGCTTTTCCTGGAGAATTATATTAATATTTAAAAAAGAATTAGCACCAATTCTACATAATCTCTTCCAGGAAATAGTAGAGAGAATGTTTTCCAGCTCATTTATGAAGCCAGTATTACCATGAAGCTGGATTTAAAACAAGAAAACAAAGATAGTACAAAAAAGAACATGACAGATATATACTCCTCATAAATATAGATGCAAAGTTCTTTTTCTGAGATTTTATTTATTTATTTTAGAGAGGGGAAGGTAGGGAGAAAGAGAGGGAGAAAAACATCAATGTGTGAGAGAAACATCAATCAGCTGCCTCTTGTATGCACCCCAAGCAGGGACCAGGCCCACAACCCAGGCATGTGCCGTGACTGGGAACTCAACCAGTATCCTTTCGCTTTGTGGGATGACACTCAATCAACGAAGCCGTGCCAGTCAGGGCTAGATGTAAAAATTCTTAACAAAATATTAGCAAATACCCCTAAATGGGTGGCTCAGTGATTGGAATATTGTCCTGTACAACAAGATTGCAGGTTTGATCTCTGGTCAGAGCACATACCTGGGTTGTAGGGTTGATTCCCAGTGGGGGCACATGCAGGAAGCAACCAATGAATGTTTCTCTCTCACATCAGTGTATCTCCCTCTCTCTTTCCCACCTTCTCTCCCTCCTCAGGAGAGGAGAGATAGAGACAGAGACAAAGACAGAGACAGAGATAGAGATAGAAATAGAGATAGCTATGGATATGGATATAGATATATAGATATATAGATATATCTAACTATACATATTATATACTATGACCAAGTGTATTATTCCAGGGATGCAGAGCTGGTTCAATATTTAAATATCAACTAATGTAATGTCATATTGATAAGATAAAGAAGAAAATTCACATGATTACATACATTTTGTTGCAGAAAATTAATTTGACAATATTCAACACCCATTCATTATAAAAACTCTAAGAAAACTAGAAATAGAAAGGAAATTCATCATTCTAATAGTCTATGACTAACCTACAAAAACTAGCACTAAAAGACTGAATACTTTCTCCCCTAAGATTGAGAACAAGGCAAGGATGTTCACTCTTACCACTCCTATTCAAGACAGTACTGGAGCTTCTAGACAGCACTAATAGGTAAAGAAAGGCAATAAAAAGCATAAAGATCTGAAAAGAAGAAATAAAACCATCCCTATCTGCAGATAACACAATGGTCTATGTAGAAAATCCCAAGGAACTTACAAAAAAATTCTCAAACTAATGTGTCTTCAGCAAGGTTGCAGAACGCAAGGTCAACACAAAAGTTAGTCGTATTGTACTAACGATGAACATATGGAAACTGAAATTTAAAATACGAGTCCATTTATAATGACTTAACAAAAGAAATACTTAGGTATAATAAATCTAACAAAACATATATAAGATTCATATATTGAAACCTACAAAGCACTGCTGAAAAAAATCAAAGAACTAAATAAATACCATGTTAATGAATTGGAAGACTAACCATAGTAAAGAAATAATTGCCCTCCAAATTTATATACATATTTAATCCAATTACTATCAGAATCCCAGAAGATTTTTTGAGTTGTGGACAATGTTATTCTAAAGTTATACAGAAAGATGAAAGAACTAGAATAGAATGTATTTCTGAAAAAGAAGAGTAAGGGGGGAGAAATCACTCTGTTTGGTTTCTTGGGTTATTGTAAACTAATATCCAGTAATCAAAACTATGTGGTATTGGTGAGGGTATAAACATATAGATCAATTGAACATACTAGAGAATACAGAAATAACCTCACACAAGTATGATCTACAGATTTTTGATAAAGAATCAAAAGCAATTCAATGGATGAAAGATGAAAAATAGTCTTTTCAACAAATAATGGCAGAGTAATTAGATATCCATAGGTAAAAGATGAATCTCAGCTTAAACCTCACACTTTATATAAATATTAGTCCAAAGTAGATCATAGATTTACATGTGAAACATTAAATTATAAACTTTAGAGGGTAACATGGGAGAAAATTTGGGGATGTTTTTCTTAGACATGAGACCAAAGCATGACCTCTAAAAATCAATAAATTGGACTTCATCAAAATTGATCTTTTTATTTTCTCAGTGAAAAATCTTGTCTAAAGAATAAAAAGAAAAATTACAGACTGGGAGGAAAATTTGTGTACCACGTATCTGCCAAAGGACTCAGGATAACTATATTATATAAAGAACTCCCAAAACTCAACACTAAAGTAAAACAAAAAAAATCAAATAATCCGATTAGAAGATGGACAAAGAGATGAAGAAACATTTAATGGAAGAGGGTATACAGATGGCAAATAAGCACACAAAAAGGTGTTTAACATCACTAGTTATTAGTGAAATACAAGTCAAGGCCATGATCATATATCACTACATACCTATTAAAACAGCTGAAATAAAAAATGACAAGAAGGCAGTGTAGGCAGGCATAGTTCATCTCATGGTCCAACCACATCAAAATTACAACTAACATATAGAACAACCATCAATCAGAACCATCAGAAATCAAGTTGTATGAAAATCTGCCAACTACAAAATTGAGTTGAGTGGAATTCTGACAGCTATGGAATTAAAGAAACCACGTTCATCTAGACTGGTAGGAGGGGCACAGATACGGAACAGGCTGGTCCCATGCCCACGTGTGGTGGATGAAAATTCAGGAGGGATATCTCAGGAGTGAGAAGTCCCAGCCCAACACCAGGCCTGTCAGCCCAGGGTCCCAGTGCCAGGAAGATAAGTCTGCACAATTTTTAGCTGCGAAAACCAGCAGGGACTGAGACAGTGGAAGAAACTGCTGGACCCCAAGCAGTCCCTCTTGAAGAACTTACACACAGACTCACCTATTCAGACTCATGCCCTCAGAGCTCTATCACTGGGGTACCAGCTCTAAAGGCACCAGTGGTATACAAGGAGAAATGGAAGTGTCTGGCATTAAGGTGAACAGAGACCATTGTCTCTTTGCTGAAGCCTCCCCGCACAGAGCCATTCATATGAAAAAGCAGCTTGGGTGGGCCCATAAGTTGTGTAAGGCAGAGTCTCTGGGGATCGCCAAGGTAGGTCAGACAGTGTTAGCCAGGTCAATGGAGTCTCAGATATGGGGCTCCATATCTGAGTCCCTTTGCTAAACATTTGCTAAACATAACCACTGTCCCTTTGCTAAATCCTCTGCCCACAGAGCCAGCAAGCTAGTGCTGTATCTGAGACTCCATCAACCTGGCTAACATTGTTTGACCTACCTTGGAAATACCCAGACACACTTCCCTACCCAACTTATGCACCCGCACAAGCTACTTTCCATATGAATGGCTGGTCTTGGCACATGCTGTACAACTTTCTAAATCCTATCAAACAAGCAACAGCTGGCTTCAGAGAGCCCCAGGCCTAGCAGTAGCAGTAACCAGCTTGGATACACAGCTTCAATTCACTTAGGAATCTCCACACCCAGCACAAGTAGCAGCCATCTAAGATTGCTTTATAGCTCATAGAGGGTACCCTGGGCAAAACACAAGTGGGGGCCGACCTTGGCCTGCACCATCCAGGAAACCCCAGGGTCAGTGCACCCAGTGTTGCTGCAAAGTTTCATATTTAAAATGCCAATAGTTAAAGATAAAGAATCTTAAAAGCATCGAGAAAAAAGCAGGTAGTAACCTATAGGGGAGTGCCCATTAAGACTGTCAGCTGATTTCTCAAAAGAAACTTTGCAGCCTAGAAGGGATTGGCAAGAAATCTTCAAAATATCTGACAGACCATGTTGGAGCACCACCACCCTGCCCCTGCATAGCTGGTACTTCACAGAGGGCAGAGGTTGGTGCTCAGTGGTCAAAGCCAGTCCTTGCACCTACTGGTCTGGGTAAATCCCTCCCATTGATCTGCCAACATCAACCAAACCTCAACTATAAGAGGAGAATGTACTTAGGCCACATGAATGGCACACCTCAAGTACCCAACTTGGGTGACAAGGGAGGCTGTGCCACTAGACCCTATAGGACACCTACTACATTAGGCCATACTACTAAGATACAGAGTCAAAGCAGCTCTTACCTAATACACAGAAACAAACACAGGGAGGTTGCCAAAATGGGACAAAGAAACATGGCCCAAATGAAAGAACAGATCAAAACTTCAGAAAAAGACCTAAAAGAAATAGAGATAAGCAATCTGTCAGATGCAGAGTTCAAAACACTGGTTATAAGGATGCTCAAAGAACTTAAGATCTCAATAGCATAAAAGAGATCCAGTCTGAAACAAAGGATATAGTAATTAAAAAAAGAACAATTTGCAGGGAAACAACAGTAGAGTGGATGGAGCTGAGAATCAAAACAATGATTTGGAACATAAGGAAGCACAAAACAACCAATAGGAACAATAAGAAGAAACGAAAAAATGAGGATAGTATAAGTAGCCTCTGGGACAACTTTGAGAGGTCCAACATT
>PVKM010049239.1:0-10978 GCA_004027735.1 Carollia perspicillata
TCCCAACATTTTGGTTATACCCATTTTGGGACAACACTCCAACCAACTGAACCACACCAGCCAGGGCTGTGATCTGTATCTTGCGAGGTGTGCCCAACACCCAAAGTCCAAGCAGCTTCTGTCACCATATATTTGGCCCCCTTTACCTTTTACTACCTCTCCAACCCCTTTCCCTCTGGTCATCACTATACTCTTGTCTGTGTCTATGAGTTTCAGTTTTCTATCCCACATACAAGTGAAATCATATGGGTCTTAGCTTCTTCTGACTGATTTATTTTACTTAGCATAATATTCTCAAGATCCGTTTATGTTGCTCACAAATGGCAGTACTGTATCTTTTCTTATGGCTGAGTAGTATTCAATCGTGTATACGCACCACGTCTTCTTCACCCAGTCCTCTGTCAAAGGGCCCTTTGGTTGTTTCCATGTCTTGGCCACTGCGAATATTGCTGCACTGAACATAGTGGGTGTACAGATCTTTGCAAATAGATGTTTTCAAAATTTTTGGGTAGATAACCAGAAAAGGGATTGCTGAGATATATGGTAACTCTATTATTTTTTAAAAGATTTTATTTATTTATTTTTAGAGAGAGGGAAGGGAGGGAGAAAACAGAGGAAGAGAAACATCCATGGGTTACTTCTCACACCCCCAGGAGGCACCTGGCCTCCAACCCAGGCATATATGTCTTGACTGTGAATTGAACCAGTGACCTTTCAGTTTGCAGGATGGTGCCCAACCTACTGAGCCCCTACAGTCAGGGATGGTAGCTCTATTCTTAATTTTTTGAGGAACTACGTTTTCCATTGCAGCCATACACTTTACATTCCCATCAGCAAGGAATGGAGGTTCCATTTTCTCCACAAACTCTGCAACATTTGTTATTATTTGTTGATAATAGCCATTATAACAGGTGTGAGGTGATATTTCATTGTAGTTTTGATTTACATTTCCCTAACTGCTAGTGCACTTGAGCATATTTTCATATATCTGTTGGTGCTTTGCCTTTGTATGTCTTCTTGGGAGAGGTGTCTGTTCAGGTCCTCTGCCCACATTTTAATTGGATTGTTTGTTTGATGTTAAGTTGTATGAGTTATTTATGTATTTTGGATATTAACCCATTGTCAGAGCAGTTGTTTGCAACGATCTTTTCCCATTTGGTTGGTTGCAGTTTTGTTTTCTTTGGCAGTTTCTTTGCCGAAGTTTGCAGTGGTCTCATTCGTTTATTTTTGCCTTTACTTCCCTTGCCTTTGGGGTCAAATTAATAAAATACCCTCCAAGACCAAGGTTTCTAAATTTAGTATGTATGTTTTCTTCTATGTAATTTATTGTTTCAAATCTTATATTTAGGTCTTTTGAATTAATTTTTGTACATAGGGGCAAACTGTAATCTGGTTTCATTCTTTTGCATGTGGCTTTCCAGTTTTCTCAGCACCATTTATCGGAGGGACTTTTTTTCTCCATTGTGTATTTATGGTTCCTTTGCAAAAATTACTTGTCCATTTACATGTGGTTTATTTTTGCACTCTCAATTCGGCTCCATTGAGCCATATGTCTGTTTTTCTGCCAATGCCATGCTGTTGTGATTATTGTAGCTCTGTAGTATAATTTCGAGTCAGAGTGATACTCCTGGCTTCATTCTTTTTCTCAGGATTGCTTTGTCTGGGGGTCTATTGTGGTTCCATACAAATCTGATGATTTTTTGTTCTATTCCTTTAAAAAATTTAATTGAAATTTTGATAGGGATTGCATTAAATCTGCATGTTGTGTTGGATAATATGGACATTTTAACTATGTTGATTCTTCCAATCCACTAACATGGAATATCTTTCCATTTCACTGTGTCTTTTTCAATCTCTTTTAATATTGCCTTGTAGTTTTTAGTGCATGTGTTCTTCATTCACATCTTTTTATTAAATTTATTCCTGGTATTTTATTATTTTTGTTGCAGTTGCAAAAGGATTTTTTTCACTTCTTTTTCTGAAATTTCATTGTGTAATATATAGGAATGCAGTGTATTTTTGTACATTGATTTTTTTTATTCTGTATTTGTTTATTGTTTCCAGTAGTTATTTTTGGTGGAGTCCATAGGGTTTTCTATATACAGAATTATATCATCTGCAAAAAGTGACATTTTTACTTCTTGTCTGATTGCTTTGGCTAGGACTTCCAGAACTATGTTAAATAAGAGTGGTGAGAGTGTACCTCCTTGTCTTGTTCCTGATTTTGGAGGAAAAGCTTTCAGTTTTTCAGTATTGAGTATGATATTGTCTGAGTGTCATATATGGCCTTTATTATGTTGAGGTACTTTATTTAATAATTTACCCATTTTATTGAGAGTTTTAATCATAGAATGGATGTTGTATCTTATCAAATGCTTTTTCTGCATCTGTTGATAAGGTCATATGATTTTAGCCTTTGATTCATTAATATGGTGTATCACATTGATTGGTTTGTCTGTGTTGAACCATCTTTGTGCCCCTAGAATGAACCCCACTTTATCATGATATGTATCTTTTGATGTCAACTTTTATTTCTTTTTTGACTAAGTCATTTTTTTAGTATAGTATGTTGTTTAATCTCCACATATTTGGGTTTTTTACTTCCTTTTCTAGTTGATTTCTAATTTCAAAGTTTTTTGCTCAGAGAATATGCTTGGTATGGTTTCAATCTTTTAAATTTGTTGGGTCTAGTTTTGTGACCCAACATATGATCTAATCTTGAGAATGTTCTGAATACACTGGAGCAAAATATATAATCTGATATTCTGAGATGAAAAGCTCTGTAAACGTCAATTATGTCCATTTGGTCTAATGTGTCATTTAAGGCCAATGTTTATTCATTTTCTGTTTAGATATTTATCTAGAGCTGTTATTGGAGTATTTAGGTCCCCCACTATGATTGTGTTTTTGTTAGTTTCTGTCAGTAGTTGCTGTATATATATAATTGGGCGCTTCCTGAGTTGGTGCATATATATTGAGAAGTGTTCTGTCTCCTTGATACACTGTTGCCTTTATCATTATAAAATGTCCATCTTTGTCTCTTGTTACCTTTGCTATTTTGAAATCTACTTTGTCAGATATAAGCATGGCTGCACCTGGTATTCTGCAGATGGCTATTTGCTTGGAGAATCTTTTTCTACCCTTTCACTTTCAGTCTGTCTTTGTTTTTACAGCTTAGATCTGTCTCCTGAAAGCAGCATATGTTTGGGTCTTGTTTTTTGATCCGATCTGCTACTTTGTGCCTTATTATTGGTGAACTCAGTTCGTTTTCATTTGGGATAATTATTGATTATGAGGATTTCCTGTAGTCATTTTCCCTTTTGTTTTCTGGTAGCTCGGTGCCTCCATTGGTTCTTTTCCTTTGTGTTTCTGTCTCTTGTTTTTGGTTGGTGGTATTGCATACATTTCCACTCTGTATTCTGTTTGTTTGTTTTTTTTTAAGTTATATGTCTCAATTTTGGAGTTTTCTTTTTGTGTTGGTTACCATTAGGTTTACAAAAAAGAAAGTTCCATGTATATAGTCATCCATTTTCTTTTGAGTGCATCTAATCTCCATTGTCCTTTGAAAATTCTGACCTTTAACTCCTCCCCTTTTATGTCTTTGTTGTCACAAATCATTCCTATACATGCTGTAAATTTGTTGGTGATCTTACTTGTAGTTTTGTGACCTTTTCTTCTTTGTTTTAGGTAGAATAACTCCCTTGAGTATTTCCAGCAGTGGAAGCCTCCTGGTTGATAAATTCCCCCAGTTTCTGTATGTCTGGAAAAGTCTGTATTTCTCCTTCATATTTAAAGGATAACTTTGCTGGATATATTATTCTCGGCTGGTAATTTCTCTCTTTCAGTAGTTTGAATACTTGATTCCACTCTCATCTTGCTTGTAGAATTTCTTCTGAGAAGTCTGATGACTTTCCTTTAGAGTTTACTTTCTTTTTTTCCTGGGCTGCCATGAGATTTCTTTTTTTGTTAATAACTTTTGACAGTTTTAATACAATGTGCCTTGGAGATGGCCTTTTTGGATTGAGGCAGTTCAGTATTGTGTTTGCTTCTTGGATTTGAGGATCTAGCATTTTCTATAGGCTTGGGAAGTTGTCATCAACTGTTTGTTTGAATAGGCTCTCTATTCCCTTCTTCCTCTCTTCTTCTGGTATGCCTAGTGTTCTTATGTTGATCTTTTTGTTGGGGTCAGAGATTGTCAAAGAATTCTTTCATTTCTTTTTATGCTCAAGTTTCTCTGTTTTCCCTCTGTGTCATTTCTAGATTTCTATTTTTGATATCACTAGTTCTTTCCTCCATTTGGTCAGCTCTGTTTCCTATGCTTGCTAGTTTATTCTTGATTTCTTTTATTGAATTCTTGATCTCCAGAACTTCTATTTGGTTCTTTTTGAAGGTTTCAGTATCTTTGGCAAAGTACTCATTTTGTTAATTTTGTTTCTGAGTTCAACAAAATGCCAATCTTTGTCTTCTTGCATCTTGTAGAGTTTTCTCAGAACTGCAATCTTGAATTCTCTGTCATGTAAATAACATATTTCCAGGTCTTTAAGTTTATTTCCTGGAAAATTTTTGTTTCCTTTTTGAGCTTTCTTGTTACCTTGTTATTGATGGTATTCGATGGGTTTCTTCTCTGAGTAGGCATCTTTCAGGCAGTGCGCCCTGTGTGGTTCATGGCCTACTTTCTAAAGGTCTGTGATCAATTACACACCCTGAATTACTATCTTTGAGAATAAGAAAGTAACTAGAAGAAGAATTTATTAATTTTGATATGGATTCTCCTTCTTTAAAAATTCATAGAACAACGTTTTATAGTCAGAGCCTGAAGGGGGTTAATTGCCATGTTGAGTTTTGAATATCAGGTTTGACTGTTATAAAATATATGGGAAATTTGGCAATACTTTCTAAATTAAAAAAATGTACACTCTTTGGCCCAGAGTTCTGTTCCTAGGTATTGATCTAACAGATAAAACCCCACAAGAGTGAAGTACTGTTTAAGGATATTTAATGTATGTGTTACTTGTATGCCCAATGTACATGTTAAAACTAAAAGTTTACATATGGAAGTTTAAAAGTAAAACACAAAAGCAGCATGTATACCCTGCTATAGTTTGTAGGAAGACTATATATACATATACACACCTACATGCATGCACACATGTATTGGCACATATTTGTAAATGCAGAAGTTATCTCCAGAAGGCTACTCAAGAAATTGCTCATAGCGTAGCTAGTTTCCAGAGAAAGAAACTGGGCATCCATGGAGAGAAAAGGAAGGGAGGTTGACTTCATTTTCAGTATCTTACTATTGTATCATTTAATGTAATGCTTATCTAAAAATAAATAGAATGTATAAAATAAAGTTTAAGATTTAAAATAAAAAAAGAAGGAGTCCAGATGAGAACCTCTGACAGAAGAAAGCTACAGGAACAAAGACTTGCTCCGAACTGGATAAGCCTAGAAAGCCTGAGATAAAATCACCAAGCCTGTTACGTCTAACTCTGTCCATCATGCAAACTCTGGACTGTAAATGTCTATGTGGGTGAGAATGAGCTAATCTGAAAAGGCCAGAGATACAGTTTGCATTACAGTATCTAAATTAATAACTAGCATTATATAGCACTTCAACTTTCATAAGTTAATCCCAGAGAGGCTTCTCAATATCCCTATAAACAAAAAGTCATTCTGGAGTGCCAAGGTGGGGACTGGGTCCCACTGCAGTGACTCAGATTAAAGTGTTGCCCTGCAGCAGCCCTGCCAGGCCTCCCCTCGGCCTCTTCAGATGTCACGCTGCTCTGTGCCTGTGGCCGGGCTGGATATGCTCATGGTTCCCCACCCAGCCAGGGTCTGTTCTGCCTTGGATTTTAGGTTCAGTTGTTTAGGTTTTATTTCACAGGAAACAAAGGAGCTCGAGTCTGAGAAGAAGTAGAAAAATGAGTGCTCATCTACATTACAAGTTGTGAAATTATTTCCCAGAAAGCAAAACTTGATGGGCCATAAAAGAATGTATCTCTATGCAGAATACCTCAGAATAGAATATAAAGCACTGTAAGTGATTGATCGACCTAAGGATCACAGTGCTTGCAGTATATATTAATAAGCAAGGCTATAATGTTAGAGGCCTGAAGCAATATATTTCATATTTAAAAATATCAAGTAAAAATTATCTTTACAATTATGAATGCTTAAACAGTATTATTGCTTCTCAATATATAAGACACACAAACATTCTACATTCATTTTTATTGCCAAAAAGGAAAAAATAATTAAAACTATAAAAAGCTGTTCTTAGTGTCATTTTAATGTCTTTGTTATTGCCATTGATCTCGAGAGATAATATGAAAAAAGAAATTGAGAAATAATGCATCAGTAGATGATCAGCTTTGTTCATAGTACACTTCACTGTTTTTTTAAATCCAAGAATACAACAGAGGAAATAAAACAGTTATATCTATTATAAATGTCTCTTGTGTTTATATCATTTTAAAAAATAAAGGTTTGCTTTTCCCCCAGATTTTCAATTTAGGATTTCTTTGTGTGATTTCCATCTTACCTGATTTTCTTAAATATCAGGAAGAAGTTTAATGACTGAATATGTGAAGGAATTTCTCTGCAATACACATTATAGGTAAACGCACAGACCCTTCACTTGTGAACCTGGCAAATTATGAATAGTAGTTCACAGACTGGGCTTCCTTCTCTGGGTGTTAACAAGGAGGCTGAGGACCCCTGAGGGTGGGAGAGCTGCAGAAGAGAGATGGACAGTTCAGGTCCTTCACAGCCCGGTTAGGCTAAGGTTACTGAATAGCCGTTATTTTGTGCTTAAGCCCACCTCAGGCTTTCCTGTAACTGAGATACGAAGCTAAATCCTTGTGTAGTTGAGTAGGAGAAATTTTGGTCCCTCCCTAAGTTTAGATACCAATAGACAAATGACAAAGTTCTGGGGAATGTCAGCTTTCCATTGTGATAGATAAAGCGATTTTTTGAAAGGAAAAAATGAATTTTAAGTAAAAAAGACACACACATTCTGGGTATAAAATGCTTCATGACATTTCAACGTTGTGTCTCTCCTATAACACTGTATGAGGTACAAAAAAGAAAACAAACACTCGTGTAAACAATCAAAAACCAAGTGTTAGAGCACAGTAAAGGAAATGTGTAAGAGCTAACTAATGACTTACAGAATTCCATTTCCTTTTTTCTCACTTTCCTGAACTCCAAATTTTCTTTTAGGAAGACCTACTCTTTGTAAATTTAATAATTTTATGTTTTTTGCAATTAGTTTTTTATGTATTCTTTTAATATTCTATATATGTATTATATGTCAAAAATGAAAATGGAAAGTAAGCCACAGAAGGGAATAAATACAACAAAAATATTTAATAAACAATTTATTCTCCCCCAAAAGATGTTGGTATGAAATTGCCTTAGTATTTTAAATCTTAGATTGAGAGTATTAAATTACATTAGACTAGGGAGTTTGTTTAGTTTCCTGTAACGTAGAATCCAGCTCCCTCTCAGCTACCAAATAGTTGATGATTTTTATTTGTGGCTCTTTTTAGAGAGTCTCTCCCCATTCCCTTCTTTTCCATTTTTGATAGAATAGCTAACTTTATTGTTAGAAAAGTTTGTTATTTTTAATTGATAATTTATACTATTAAAAATGTGAATTTTCTATAGCTCAGTCTAGCTTTATGTTGGATAGTCTGCGTATCCATGGCCACATAAGCATGATTTCCGTATGCTAGTATGCTTACTTAATCTTTAATACATTATATTTTAATAATATAGGAATGCCAAGCTACGGAAGAGCAAATGAAAAGGTCATTTTTTATTCATGTACTACTACATGTACCTTCTGCTTGTAGCTCATTATACATGCAGTTGAGCCCAATTTTTTAAAAGTGGAAAGCATGCCAAATTAAAACCACAAGTTTTGCAACTGATATTCCTTTTCTAAAAGGAGTGCTCCCCATCTTTTCAATTTTATTTATTCTGACTGCTTGTTACTCATTTGTGCCTCTCTCTTCTCAGTTATAGTCAGACTTTCTAATCCCATTTCAAGCAGAAGGCTGCCACTTTTCATCAGAGAAGAGGCAATAAACATGCATCACACTTATATATGCGGCTTTCATCTGGGGAGCTCAAAGTGTTTTATGCATAAGTAGCGTTTCCCCCAGCTTTTTTTTTTTTTTGAGTAGTGAAAATTAAGGATAGAAAGCTTAAATGATTGAAGGAAGCCCATACCTGCAACAATGAGTCCTGATTTTAATTAAATATATACCTGTGAAAATATTCAGGATTCCTTGACCTCAATATCAATTTATATGCTGTGCTTGAAGAGTAACGAAATTGTGGAGAGTAGCAAATTGGCGCCAGCACATTCTGGTCATAGCCCAGTTAGGGAAAATAGTGACACAACGAAAATGAGCTCTAATATACAGTAACTTTAAGAACCTAACTCATGCATTTATTGCCTTCAAATGTCAAAATTATCAAAAGAACTCAACTGGAAAGAAGAAGGGCTTTCAGGGTCAAACTTTTCAGAGTTTTGAGACTGTAGTTCAGAGGGACGGAGGAAGGGCAGCCAGCCTGTGGGTGGGGTCTAGTCCCAGCTGCCGCAAGGAGGGCTGGTTCTCTGGGATGGGCCCCTCCCTCATTTAATTAATCTCAGTCAATCTCCCTCCTTCCCTCCACTTCTCTCTCTCTGTCTGTCTCTTTCTCTGCCAAAGACATAAGTGATCTCAACCCTACTGATTCAGCTGTGGATTATTAGTTGTAAATAATGTGCAAGAAATGAATAGAAAATAGATAACTTTAAAACATAAAAATAAATGATGCTATTGCTGACAATAAAAGACCATTTTGTTCTAAGGGCATCTGGATGTAGGTCTGTGATTCTCAACCTGTTGCTTTGGATCTGTGGGGCAGCGCCTTGGGGATGTAGACCGTCAAAGGAACGAGGACTCAATGTCCCTTTCTCACCTCCACTTTCAGTGGTGTTGTGCAGGTTGGTTGAATGCATCTGGGGTGTGTGACAGTGGAGGGGTAGAAGGAGTCTGTGAAGTTTGATTTACATTGAGAAGGGCGGCACAGGGTGTGGAGGCAGGGATGGAATGAGACAAGTTAAAACCAAGGAAGCCTGTGTCTTTGAAAGAGCGATGGAGAAATTTAGAGATTTAAACGTAGAGGTCAGTAATGGTTGTTGCTTTCTGTGATGAGTGGGACTTTAGGCGGATAGATTTCTGGAAAGGCTTTGAAAGTGTAACTAGGTAGTGGAAGACGATGTAAGGGGTTACTGGACCCTCTGCCACGTGACACTTTTTGCCTGCTGAAAAAAATGCATTGAAACATGCTAGATGTGTCCCATACGTTAGAGTTGAGTGATGAGAGCTAAGGATACCAAGTAATGAATTGGCTGAACAATAGAGGGAAATCCACATGATCTCACTGTACCTCTTTGCCATTTAAATGCAAACCAGATTAATTTCTTAAAATAATTACTGAATCAACTAACAAAACCTGGCATTTCCACTTAAATGAAAAATGGAATGGAGCAGAATTTACTGATACCCAACAATATATACTTTTTAGCTGTAATATGTCTGTATAGACACATATATAGGTATAGAGATATTTAGATAAAATGTAGGTATATACTCAGCATGATATTACTGCATATATAGAAACCTAGAATTTCCTGCTGAATTCCAAGATATATATTTCCACTGGAAAACCACTTTAAAAGCACTCCCTATGTAAAGGTGATGAAAAGTAACTAATTTCTCTCCCCACAATTATTTTTATAAAATTTAGAATTACTCTTGGGTGTCATAAATGCTTGTTAATACAGTACTTGGGGGGAAATTCTGGGTATATCAGCTTAAAAACAGACATCTTAGGATGCCAGGCACATGCCTGATATTCTCACTACACACAGTGCATGCTCAAAATGGCAACTGACCGTATTTGGGATTGTCGTCTTGGAGAACAAAACAGCAAAGTGAGAAGGCAGCACAGCATCCCAAAGCAGTGTCTTGTGCTCCCCACAGCTACTCTCCCTGAGCCTTCTGTGCAGTGACCCTGGAACAGGTCAACAGAGAGTGACAGGATGTGCCGAGTGGGGAGCCTCTGCCGTGTCACCCTGCTAAGGCACCGTGGCCTAGCCTGGTGAAGAAAGGAGATCACTCATTAGTGGAGCAGCCACTTTCCAAGATCCTATTATCTTGGAGCAGGTTCTCAATCTCATTATGCTCTTGTTTCTTCATATTTAAGCGAAGGGATGAGACCCTTAAGGCCTTGCCAAGTTTAATATCCAGAGATTATACCATTTAGTCTCATCTGCCCTGGGATAACTCTTTGCACCTTTAGAATAATGCAGGGCGTCCAACCTGCAACCAGCAGGCCACATGTGGCCCAGGATGGCTATGAATGCAGCCCAACACAAAATCGTAAATTTACTTAAAACATTATGAGAATTTTTTGTGATTATGTGCCACAGTGTATTTGTTTATTTGTTTATTTCTTTATTTATTTTAGTTGTTGTTCAAGTATAGTTTTCTGTCTTTTACTCCAATCCCAGTCCACCCCACCCCAGTGCTCCCTAACTCCCTCCCATTTCCACCCCCCTTAGTTTTTGTCCATGTGTCCTTTATATTTGTTCCTGTGACCCCTTCCCCTTTTCCCCTGAAATTCCCTCCCCTCTCCCCTCTGGTTACTCTCAGCCTGTTCTCTATTTCAATGTCTTTGATTATATTTTGCTTGCTTGTTTGTCTTGTTGTTTAGGTTCCTGTTAAAGGTGAGATCATATGGTATTTGTCTTTCACCATCTGGCTTATTTTACTTAGCATAATGCTTTCCAGTTCCATCCATGCCGTTGCATAGGGTAGGAGCTCCTTCTTTCTTTCTGCCACATAGAATTCCATTGTGTAAATGTACCATAGTTTTTTGATCCATTCATTTACTGATGGGCACCTGGGTTGCTTCC
>PVKM010049240.1:0-10995 GCA_004027735.1 Carollia perspicillata
TAACCTCTGTTGTGTTCCTTAATGAATCTGTCAAAGGCCTCCTCCATCTCTGCTTTTATATTTTTATTTCTAGCATTTCCATTTTACTCTTTCTTATGACTTCTCGCTGGCTGCTGAAATCCTCTACATGTTCGTGCATGTTGTCTACCTTTTCCATTTGAGTATTCAATATATTAGTTATAGATATTTTAATTTTTATTTTGGGCCATATATAGAAGTAGATGTATAACTTGCTTGATCTTTTATTGATTTATTTTTCCCTTGCATTTTTTGTGTCCCATAATTTTTATCACATTTTAATTTTTTGTGAGTAGGGCAACAGAGACTGTGATAGAATTTCTGCCTAGAAATGGGCATGCCTTTCCTTCAGAGCTAGATCGTTAGTGTGGAGGGCTGAGCCAGTCTTGTCACGAGTTGTGCTGGGTTTGGGTTTTGTCTTGTAACTTCATTGCACCACTGGTTTCTAATTCTTTACTTTGTCCTTAGGCTGTGTTCTGATTTGTTGTGTTTTTCAATATTCTTGCTCTACCCTAAGCTTTAGCTCTTTCCTCTGTTCTCTGTCCCCAAAGAGGGTCTCTTTCACTCTTGCCCCACCCTGAGAAGCATACTGCTCTTGTTATTCAGTGCTTGTGAGCCTGATAATGGGGTTGGAGGGGGGAGCTCTCTCCTGCACTGGTCCTGCTTCATTCGGCGGGCTCCGTGTCTCTGGCTGTCAGGGACCAGGTTTCTCATTGGTGCTGCACACCCCAGCATCAGGAGAGTTCTTATAATCTGGACCTAAGATGATTTCTTCCCCCTCCTCCAGAAATAGAGGACCCTGTTATATTTATTTACTCTTCTCCCAGATGCGGGATCTTCACTTGTGTACTGGGGTTGAAAAGGTAAGCTTCCTTTTCTCAGTGGCTTGAGGCTTCTGTGTTTTATGGTGAGCAGTGAGGACTCGGCCTTGTGCCCTTTCCACAGTCGTGGTCATTCTCTGCTCCCAAGCATGCACATTGAAGGATGCTGTTTCAGGCTTCTTACCTAGCTCCAGATCTTCTCCGTGAGTACTTAATGCAGGCCTGTGGAGGAGACCCTGTGCATGAGTCCACACTCCCCTTGTATCTCAGCCCCAGGGGTTCTGTCCTGTTATGCTAGCCTACACTTGCTCTTAGCAGTTCATGAAAAGTTTCAGCTGACATATTTTTAGCTGCCTATGGGGTAGTCCCATCTTCCATGTGTTCCCGCAGGGGAGTCAGTGCTCATATCCACTCTCCCTGCAGTAGTACCCATCCTTCCTAAGATATAAAGCAAGTATACATAGAATAATGGACTATTATTCAGCAATAAGAAACAAGGAAATCCTGCCATTTGTGACAACATGGATGGACCTCGATGGCATTATGCTAAGTAAAATAAATCAGACAAAGAAAGATAAATACTGTATGATGTCACATATATGGAATCTAAAAAAAGCCGAACTCACAGAAACAAACAGTAGATCGGTGGTCGCCAATGGCCGTGGACAGGGCAAATGGTCAAAGGTGTCAGCCAGTGGTCGGTGGTGGTTAGCACCATTTCTACAGCAAGGAGAATCCCCAGTTTGTGGGTACAGTGAACAGGGAAACTTTATTCAGTGCAAATAGCTCAGGTGTGATATAGCGTGGCTGTGAGAACAGCACAGTGGTGCTCATTTACAACTCAGTTGTGAAGCAGCATGGCTGTGAGGAGGTTCTGGGGTGAGGCCCCCCTCAGGCTACACAGCGCTGCTTCCCTCTGCTCTGCCGGCACGGCTTTGCCTCACGCCGCTCTGCTCTGCAGTGTCCTGCTCTCTCCACCTGCTCTTCTCCACTCTGTTCCTGGGAGACATCTTCAGTGTTTTACTTTCAGGGTTTCAGCCCGAGCCATGGAGATACAGTGTTTAGTTTTCGGTGGAAAGGGAAAGTGTACTCCCAGAGCCAGAGGAAAGCTAAACTTATATAGAGAGACATCCCTGCCTTTGGTTGCTAATTGGTCTGTCCTTGTGCTAATGAGGATTCCAAATTCTTGTGGTTTGATTGGTCCGAAAAACACTATCCTGCTTGGTCAGAATGGGGCTGCTCTGATCAGTGGGGAAAATGCCAGTGGAGATAGAGTTGTGCAGCTCCGATTTGACGAGAGAAGCCTCAGTCCTTTGGTTGAAATAGGATTCCAGGAGCTCCTTTATGAGGGTCGGCTCAGAGGGCGGAAATATGCAAGGCAGGCAGGCAGGGCAGTGCACGAGGCAGTGTTTCTCCCTGAAGCATGGTTTGTATGAGAGCCGTTCTTTAGCAATGGCCACTAAGTCTAAACGTCTCTGTCCATTTAGCCACTAAGAGCATTTCTCAACAGGTATGTTCATTCTTGGGGTCAACAAAGGGTACAGACTTCCAGGTATAAGATGAATAAGTTCTGGAAATCTAATGCATAACATAGTGATTATAATTAATACTATACAGTAGCATATACTAAAAAGTTGCTGAGAAAAAGTAAATCTTAAATGTTCTCACCACAGAAAAAGAAATTACCTGAGGTGTTGGAGGTGTTAACTAACACCACTGTGGTCATCATTTCACAACATATCGGTGCATAAAATCGTGTCGTGTACCTTAAACTTATGCAGTATGTCAAGTACATGCCTGTAAAGCTGGGAAGAGAAAGAAATGCCTCCTCTTTCTTCTCTCTGACACTTAGAGTAACACTATGAGACCAGGAATTAAGAAAAAATTCTTGAAAGTCATAAAATTTTAGCTTGGCAACAAACTTCTCCAGATTCAGTTTATCTGGTAAAGGCGGTTCCACATTCAACAGAGGCAGTCTGGTTGGGGCTAAAAATGCACACATGTTTAGCCAGGAGAACTGATCCATAGCCAAGCCCACCCTTAGACACTCAGAGGAGAGGAGGGGCAGTCAGCAGGGAGGTCGCTGGGAATCAGGGACAGTGCTGGAGGAGAGGAGAGTGTCAGGATGCTGGGATGGCCCACAGGGTCAGAGGCTTCTCAGGGATCCAGGACGAACAGGATTAAACGATAGTCCTGTTTTGTTCACTGGAGCTGGGGTCCCTGCTCATGGGTGTAGTTACTCAGTGACCTACAGATGGCACAGACTCCCGAAGAAGCTTCCAAACTCCCCGCAGTGGTTCTCTCGATTGTCATGTCAAATAAGGAATGCACTAGACAGACATCAAATGGACTGTCTCCAGAAGTCTCTTCATTTCCAAAATAGCAGGAATTTCCTTTAACACATTGCTTTCCCACATGGAAGTTAATAACTCGTCTTCTAATATAGAAATAATGTGTCTAATGAGAACACATCTTTGAAGTTTCTTGTTGTTATAGTTTTGCAAACCAGTGGTAATATCAGAAGGACCAGACACACTGTAGAGCCACATGAGAAGAAATATCACATCTTCCTTTGCTTTGACACCTAAAGTATTACTGTAAGTCCACGAAATTGAAAAAGTGCTTCTTGAAAACCCTAGAAGTCTAGTTCTGGAAATAATTTCTCCAGACTCAATTTATCTGTTAAAGCTTGTTCTGCATTTAACGTTACCTCTCCCATTTTTGTGTTCATCCCCACTTCCTTCTATGTTTCCTCTGGTAGGGTAATTGCTTATAAAAACAATAGGATCTTTGCACTATAAAGACTATGTTCCTCCAGAGAAGGCTCCATGCAAAGAGACAGTCTAAGTCAAGAGGCATTGGATACTGCATTATTTTTAAATAAATAGCAAAGCAATTTTGATATTCTTAAACCCCAGCCTGACTTCTCATATGCCCTCACTCTATGCATCGGACCATTATCTGTGTGATTCTGGAACTGTTAACTTTAAAGAAATAAATATACGGGATTGTGCACTTGTTTGTATCCCGCTGGCTGAGCTTTTGGTATTGAATTGTGGGTAATCTAGAATTAGAAGCTCTCATCTGGGGTTCTCTGTCCTGTGTGCTGTCAGCTAACAAATGTGGATGCCGAAAGCCCAGCTCCTGACTACAGACCTGTCTTGTTCTCACTCAGCTTGTCAACCGTGTGCCAGAGACAACATGGGCTGTTTCTAAGGACACTGCTATACGAGGTCTATCCAGAAAAAGTCCAGCCATTGTTAATATTATGGGAATGGTTTGCAGGACATCAATGTAACCTGGCAGCCAAGGAGAATGGACTGGAATGAGCATGCATGAGTCATGATGACCTCACTGTACTCGTCAGTGGGGGCAGTAGATGCTGCTGAGTGAGCATGTGTACTGTGTGGCCATCACATTCAAAATGACTGAGCTAGTAGAGCAATGAATCTGCATAAAATTTTGCATTAAGCTTGAACATTTTTCCATGGAACCTATTCATATGATTCAGAAGGCTACAGCTATGGGCAACTGGTGATTGGCAGCTTCATCACAACAACACACCTGCTCATGCATCACGTCTCATGCAGAGTTTTTTGATAAAACATCAAATCACCCAGGTGACTCAGCCCTGCTACAGCCCAGATTTGGTGCCCTGTGACTTCTGGCTTTTCCCAAAACTAAAATCACCTTTGAAAGGGAAGAGATTTCAGACTGTCAGTGAGATTCAGGGAAATATGATGGGGCAGCTTATGGTGGTTGGGAGAACTGTGTGAGGTCTCAAGGTGCCCACTTTGAAGGGACCTTGAGGTGTCATTGTCCTGTGTACAGTGTTTCTTGTATCTTGTGTGTTCTTTAATAAATGTCTCTATTTTTCATATTACATGGTTGGATACGTTCTTACCAGACTGTAGAGAGCTTTGAAAGACTTAATCTTACCTCACTTTTAGTTTTCTTGAATTTCTGTGTTTTTAGATGAAATGCCTTTCTGTAAAGCATTGTCTGAGGCCTAATTTTACTAAGGGCACAATCTGCAGAACTGAAACCAGTCTCCGCGTGAAACTAACTGACCTGTATGGGGACTGAATCCTTCATCTTCATTGCGTTATTGCTCTCCTCTTAACATCAAGAGATTTAAATAATGCACCAAAATATTTAGCTAGGTCAAATGTATATATACACACCCTGCCAGACAGTGATTACTTTTTGTGAGTGTACTCAGCTGTTAACTTAAGGGCATTTAGTTTGCCTTATCTACTCTTTTACCCTGTATGACACTTGGGAGGTTAAAACTAATTTCTTGACTGACTGACTGGTTGAATGAATGAATATAAAACTTTGGCTGATGTAAGTGTTGGTGGTAGGGTGCTTCTGTAACTTTAGGTGTATACTTTATAAGCATCTCCAGTCCAGGCCAGCTCAGCTCTTCCTGGGGTGGGCACAACCTACTTCAGGAACAACCTGTAAGCAGGTATAATCTGTCATCTGCAAGTGAGTAGGGTTGTCATAACGATGGGTTCACTCATTGAACAGTTGGACTCACTATAGTCCTGTCTGACTGATACTGAAATGATTAACAAGGATCCTGTTTTTACCAAAATAGACAACACCAAGCAGATGTATAAACTAATATTAGTGAGGCCATTAACCAGCATAAACAGTTTGAGTGGCATATAAGGAGATATGCATCCATGTCAAAAATACTGTTACTTTTCATGTTAGTTCCTTACATGTGGACTTATATGTGTATGTACTCACATGTGTATGTATTTATACCTATGAATGTATATGTGTAATATTAATAAACAGAATGTATTTGAACATGCTAGACACTCAAATATTTGTTGAATGGTGTGTCTTTGTTGCTCGATAAATATTTGTTGAGCTGTTTGAAAGAAAATAGAGATATTTGATATGGTACTGTTGTTTCATCATCTAAAATTTTACAGTAAGACTAATCTTTGAAGGCAAACAAAGACACCTCTATTTGTATAGGATTATTAAACATAATACACTCTGATCATGTTTTCCTTTAAAGGCAGATTTCCTGGCCTGAAAAAATTTGTTTTAAAAGTATGTTTATTTTTCGCTGATGACACATTAGAGTAAACCAAAGTCATGATGGATTTCTTTATTATGTGCGAGGGGGCATGGCAGGAAAAGCTAAGCTTTCTGCATGTCCACAGCTGTCAGTCCGACAGGACATTTAGGACCAGTCTGCCATCCACTTCAAGAGTGTTTTTTAATTTTACCTTGATATTTAAGGGTGCCATTGATATTAAAAATGCTGCCTTAATAGGATCTTATAGAATTCAATGTTTATCTTTTTTTGGTAACTTTGTATTTAAGAAAATACTATGTAATTATCAGGATTTGGATAATTAAAATAGCAGAAACCATGATTAGATTTGTGATGTAGCGTTGACGACATCCTTGAAATGTAAAGGATATCGACATTATATTTATTATATTATACACTTGGTTCATGAACATGGTTCATGAATATGGTCCAGTTTCAGCAAGTGGCCATACATTTGAAAGAGTGACAAGATTTATAAATAAACCCTGATTTCTCAGGTATACTGGATTGGCTTGAACTTCATGGTTCCCATGCTGGAATCAGAAGGTCGTTTGTGAAAATGAGGTCAGACAGCCACCTCGAGATGGGTCTAATTTTAGCTACCATCTCACAGCTTAGTGAATCCATCAATAGCACTCACCTTGTTTATTTTGTAAGCCAGTGCAGTCACTGTAGGAAGCTACATTTAATGAAGTTCTAAGTTCTAAGAGTCATGATATCAGGTGAATTATGATGGTCTCTCAGTCTGTCAATGTGCGTCTATCCCTACTAATTCAGAAATGATGTAAGACTTGAATTTTCAAAACGCACTGATCTGCTGGAAGGCCGTGGTTGGAGAATGCACTCTTTATGCAGTCCTTCAGAGAACCCGCCACCTTTTCCATAAATAAAAACTGCAGTATCTTTGAAGACAGAATGCCTTCCATCTTCGAAAGACCAGTCTGCTTTTTGTTGTAAGTTGTTATTAACCAGAACACTGAAAAACATTTCATTTCATGACTGCCATGCAAAAATGTAATAGGGTCTTCGACCAGTTAAGGTCACGGAGTGTGAAAATTACTTTACATTGAGACAATTCTGTGCTGCAGATGTGACCATGGTTCTGATGTTCCTGGAGCCCAGGTAGGCAACATGGGGTGGGGGTGCCAGGTGGAAGGCATCAGAAGGTGGAAGGCGGCAGCGAGCAGGCATTTCAGGCTCAGCCGGCTCATGCACCTCCCTCAGGACATAACTCCGTGTTCCCTCTCTCGCCCGCTCCCAAGCGGATCCTGCTCCGCCTTTTCCACTTTGCCTCTGATCAGCGTGCAAAGTGCAGTTCAGTTGTCCTTTACTACAGAGGCCTCAGTGACCTGCGTGCAGTGTTACCTTGCTTTAATAATAACTGTCTCCATTTGCATATAACTGGACAATTACAAATATTTCTACACAAAACTCAAGTTGTTGGCATCATTAACATGTTGATAGAGCAGACTATGTTTTTTTCTAGGTGAGAAGCCCGGGTTCTAAGTCGAATGGTATTCCTGTAGGGTATCCATATCTACTTTCCACCCCTCTGTTAGTGTGTGAACTGTTCTCCTTGACAAGATACACTTTTAAATCTATTATAATTTCCCGAACTAGTATTCTATGTATATGCTACTGAACTGAAAATGTGACAGTTAATGCTTGAGAAGTCTTCTAAGTGACCATCTAAAAGCAAATATGCTGTTTTCAATGTTTACTTATAGTTTAATAATACCCAACTCAAAAAAAACTAAGGAGACATAATCCAATTTATAAGATCTGCACAATTATAAAGTTTTTAGTAGTTTATTCGAATAACAAATATGCACAGCCTTTATCAAGAAAATGGTGACATTGTTTCAGGGCACTGATAGACCTGAAGAGGTGATACACAGGAAGTACCTTCCTGTACACAGGAAGTACCTTGAGCGAATGGTGAGCTGCAGCATCCTGCTAGGCTGGGGCTGGGGACTTCGGCCCACCCCGCTTCCCTGCAGCCTCCCAGAAACAAACTGCTTTCAGATGACTGTTCCAAGCCTTTCTCTCTTTCCCCACTCTCAGCTGGTAAACTTGCATTCTCTCCTATTTTACTGGAAAGTTTTAAGCAACCTGAAGAGTCCACCGCCCACGGCATCCACCTCCTCACACTTCTGTCCTGGGCCCTCCGGTGCATCATGGCCTTTGAACCATTGGGTTTCCCGTTGTGGGCTGACTCTTCCTCTTAGCCAGTTTTCAGATACTCTCCTGTATCCTAAAGCTTTCCCTTCTCAGCCACTAACATGCTGTTTCTCCCATCTTACAACACTCCTGACCCTATTTCCCATGGACCACCATTGCATGACTCTTTCTCCATTCATAACAAACTCCTTGAAAGAGTTGCTTGTGCTGTCTGATCACAATTTTCCCTGGACCCAGGCCATACCACTGCGAGGGGACGAGGTCAGTAACGCAGTTAAGAGTGGCCAAAGGAGAGCGGAGGTCACAGAGTCAGCCCATTAGTCAGGAACTGCTCTCGTCAAAATCACTTCATCAGGATCATCGGTAATATCCACATTGCTAAATCTAGTGGTCATTTCTGAGCCCACCTTCTACCAGGTCTGTGCAGTGCATCCCTTTCCCCCTCTGAGACTTGGATAGATGTGGCCACACACACTCTGCATCTGATCAGTGTGCGAAGTGCAGTTCAATTGTCTTTTACTCCAGAGGCCTCAGTGACCCATGTGCAGTGTTACCTTACTTTAATAATAACTGTCTCCATTTGCATATAACTGGACAATTTCCAAGTATTTTCATATAAAACTCATGTGGTTGACATCATTGAAATGTTGATAATGTTGACACCTATTAAAAACATTTATAAGTCTAAGAAGAATGCATAGGTACACAATAAGCAATTCTAAAACTGTTAGTGGTAAGAAAATATTTGAAACATTTTTAAAAAGTGAAAGATTAATATTTTTGAAATATAATATAGAGAGCTTTCTCAGGTTGAAAAAAAGATTGAAAACTCAAGAGGAATAGACAAAGACATGACGATAAAAATCACAGATGAAATATATATAAAAATTTAAGTTCAGTCTCATCAATAATAAGTTAAAACCAACATGCCAGCAACTTGACATTTTCAAAACAGAACGAATCATCATGTGAAACAACACAGGCTGAGTGCAGGGCGCTGCACGTCTATGGAGAGAATTTCGGCAATATATTTTTTTAATTCTTAAAATGTGCATGTCCTTTGAAACATCAGTCCCACATCTGGCAAATTAAGACTATAATTACACAAATATGCAAAATATGTAACTGAAACTTCATAAAAACCTAGAGAAATGCTAGATTAAAAAAAGATGTATTGGTACATTAATAAAAATTTTAGTATGAATGTTTATTAACATCTTAAATGTGCTGTCAGTACAAAATAATATATATAGTTTAACCCCAATTTTGCTCCATATTTCACTTTAGAAAAAAAGATGAGAAGATAAATATCCAGATCATAACAGGAAAGACCTGTGTGTATTAGAGATTTTACATCAATTTACCTTCTCATTGGAATTTTTGATGCTTTGTTTAATGAATATCTATTACTATAAACATAAAATAATAAAATTGAAAACGACATTTTTATTTATTAAGGAGATTATACAGTTAAAGTTGTAAGTTTAAATCCAAGGTGAAAACATCTGATTTTATTAGTTAAGGACGCATAGGCAATCTAGAGTTGCTAGCGACGTATTGTCTCCAAGGACAGGTGAGCACTCACAGTGTGCTGTCAGAGTCATCCCTTTACAGTGGCGCTTTCATCAATTTAAGTTATTGTAATAGCCTATTTCATATATCTGTTGTATATATACACACATATGGAGGTACACACCTCTGTGTGATGTGATCTCCTGGATCCTCAGCCCCAACATTGAGAAAGACATTTGGGTGATAAATACTCAGGATTCTCTCAGGATGGAAAATTTAAACTATCCTAAGTGTGCTGCACTCTCAAATTGCTTTTAATCTTTCTCTCTATCCGTGTGTGTGTGTGTGTGTGTGTGTGTGTGTGTGTGTGTGTGTGTTTGGTGGGAGGTGTTCACTGTTTGAGGCCCAGGTTGAGTGACCTGAGCTATTGCCTGATGACATAAGACTGGCAGGTGACAGGTGTGGAGAGCAACTGATATAGCTGGACTGCCAGATTCCTCTTCTGTTGTTCTTGATTTCTGTGTTTTAATTGAAATTTGAAGACAAGTTCCACATTTTATTTCATGCCAAAGTAAAGACTTTAAAGACTAGAGTTGGGGAAAATGTATCATTTTTAGTGGGAAGGTATTTTACTTTTGAAAGAAAGAAATTTGATGTGTGATTGGAGGTTCATTATTGCTGTAGAGTAAGTAGGCGTTTTCATAGAATAAACTATACATAATTGATGTCAGCTCTTTTCCCTTACAACTTGTAGGAGTTGTATAATATGAACAGCTTTGGGGAGAAGCTGTCATTTGGTTAATGCGACTGTTTATGTCTTTCAGAAGTTCTTTTATCAGATATTAAATACAGTTGTTTTCAAATGGGAATATTTAACTATTCACAATTCACTTCAAGCTGACTCTTGTCTGTCCCCATCCACATCCAACTGTAGGGTGAACAAGAAACAGAATACAGGCAGACAGGGCTCTGACTGTTGCTCAGAGCAGATGGCTGTGATTAGGTGAATTTTGGATGAGATGACAGGAAATATATATATATGTATATGTATATATGTATATACATGTATATATATAAAATGTACACACACATATATATGTTCACACAGAGACAATAAAATTCTTCTTTGCCAACTCTGTTGTCTCCATCTGAAACAAAGCCACACAAAACCAAAAAACAAATGGAAAGAACAGAAAGGTACCTTATAGAAAATTATCACATACCCTTGAAATGTTTTTTTTTTTTTTACTTTTTAAAATGAGAATTTCTTTCTTTATTTTAAAATATTTCTGTCTAATGACATGATCTTCTCTTGGTCTTTTTTTAAAATTTCATTTTAATTGTTGTTCAAGTACAGTTTTCTGTCTTTTACTCCCATCCCAG
>PVKM010049241.1:0-10991 GCA_004027735.1 Carollia perspicillata
CGTTGCTTTTGCATCCAGATTGGCCGCGACCCGTGCTCAATAGCTGGAGGTTAATTTCCTTCACAAAGGTGAAGGGGGCACGGCTCCGGGGGGGGGGGGAGGGGGCTACGCCTAGACCCGCGGCCCTTTTATTCCTCAGAACTCTGATTGGAGCCCTTGATTTAGCATCTGATGTCAACCGGCAGACAAAATGCCCGATCCGAATGAAAATGCATGAGGCCTCTCAAGGAGAGCTGAAACCAACTCCACTGGGGCGAAAGCGGCTGACCTCGGGGTTTGGGACTTTGGCCAGTTACACCAAAAATCAAGCCAGCCCCGGGCGACTGGGAGGCTCCGAGCGGCCTGAACCGGCCCCTCCGAGGATGCCAGTCACCAAGCTTCCCTGAACTTTAAAAAAAAAAAAAAAAAGTTCAGAAATTCAAGTTCCTTTTCGAAGCCAGTCCGACCCCTCACCCCTTTAGCGCATCGTCTTCTGGCAACCGAAGAAGTGCGGTGTCAACTGCTTCTCTAAGTCGAGAGAAACCTTTCCAAAACCTGGGGTCGCGCGCCCAGGTGGAGAAAACATCACCATCGGCTGCAGCCACAAGGCCGGATCCTCGACCTAATCTTGGAACCCCATTTTCGCTTGGATCCTGCGCCGACCCCAGCGGCCCACCCGTCCGAAATGCGGGTTGGGTTTCTCCACAGCCCAGGCTTTGCAGCAATTTTCAATTCTCGATTATTTTCCAAACAACACGAGGAGTTCCTGTTTCTCCGCGGACCCCTCTCTCTCCTCAGCAGCCGCACTGAAACCTCTCCCGCGCCTGCTGCGGCCTACCACGGTCCCTACCCAATCAGTGCGCCCAACTTCCCCTCCGCTCCGTCTCGCGGATTGAACCCTCCTGCATATTTGGGGCCATCCTTCTCCTTTGTTGCTATTTTGCTCCAGACCCGCGGATAATCCCCGGAGCGGGAGGGGGCGTGCATTGTCGTGCTGATGGACGCGCCCATTTGGCGACTCCGCGCCCCCCGGAGGAGACACACAAAGCCCAGGCACGTGCGCCTCCCCTTAGAGGAGCAGCAGACCGTGAAGTGAGGCGGGGCCAGGCGTGTGCCTGGGCCGGGCGGGGTGGTGGCGCCTGACCAAGCGGCGGCGGGGCGCGCGCAGGGGGCCCAGCGCCCTCAGGTACATCTGCCGCACCTACCGGGCGACCCCCGAGTCCCGACCCCCTTTTTGCCTCCCCGCCGTCCTCCCACCCACCCTACCCGGGGGAGGAGCTGCGGGCGAGCTGATTGGCTACGGAGAACGCGGGAGGCGAGAACAATGGCCCCCTCCCCCTGTTAAAGGAGAGCGGCTCTCAGGCTCCGGGTCTGGGACGCGCGTGCAGAGCACCGAGCCGGGCGGAGCCGCCACCGGCGCCACGCAATTACCGCAGCCGCCGCGCCCGTGCCATAGGCCGGGGTCACTGAGGCCGCCACAGCCGAGCGTAAAGGTGGGACCGAGACAGTGCCTTGCCCTCGCGCTGCTTCAACATGCCCCGCGGCTTCCTGGTGAAGCGCAGCAAGAAGTCCACTCCGGTGTCCTACCGGGTGCGCTGCGGCGAGGACCGCGATCGCACGCAGCTGCTCTCACCGGGATGCCGGGGCGCTCGCTCCGAGCCCCCTGTGCCGAGCCTGGGCCCGAGTCCGCTGCCGCAGCCGCAGCCCGCGGAGCGCGCCCAGGCGGTGCTCGCCGCCGCTCTCTCTTGCGCGCCCGGCCACCTGCCACCCCAGCCCGGCCCGCGCGCCGCGCACTTCGGCAACCCGGAGGCCGCGCACCCCGCGCCGCTTTACAGCCCCACGCGGCCAGTGAGCCGCGAGCACGAAAAGCACAAATACTTCGAGCGCAGCTTCAACCTCGGCTCACCCGTCTCGGCCGAGTCCTTCCCCACGCCCGCTGCGCTGCTCGGAGGTGGCGGTGGTGGTGGGAACGGCGCGGGAGGCAGCGGCACCTGCAGCGGCGACCCGCTGTTCTTTGCGCCCGCCGAGCTCAAGATGGGCACCGCTTTCTCAGCGGGCGCCGAGGCGACCCGGGGCCCGGTGCCCGGACCTCCGCTGCCCCCCGCCGCCTCCCTGCGGCCCCCAGGCAAACGGCCTGCGCCCTCCACCGCGGCCCCGGAGCCTCCCGCCAAGGTGGCCAAGGCTCCGGGCGCCAAGAAGCCCAAAGCCATTCGCAAGCTGCACTTCGAGGACGAGGTTACCACGTCGCCTGTGCTCGGGCTGAAGATCAAGGAGGGCCCGGTGGAAGCTCCGCGGGGCCGCGCGGGGGGCGCGGCGCGGCCGCTGGGCGAGTTCATCTGCCAGCTCTGCAAGGAGGAGTACGCCGACCCGTTCGCGCTGGCGCAGCACAAGTGCTCGCGGATCGTGCGCGTGGAGTACCGCTGCCCCGAGTGCGCCAAGGTCTTCAGCTGCCCCGCCAACCTGGCCTCCCATCGCCGCTGGCACAAACCGCGCCCTGCGCCAGCCGCCGCCCGCGCGTCCGAGTCCGAAACCGCTGCCAGGGCTGAGGCGCGGGAGGCGACGGGCGGCGGCAGCGACCGCGACACACCGAGCCCTGGCGGCGTGTCGGAGTCGGGTTCGGAGGACGGGCTCTACGAGTGCCATCACTGCTCTAAGAAGTTCCGCCGCCAGGCCTATCTGCGAAAGCACCTGCTGGCGCACCACCAGGCGCTGCAGGCCAGGGGCACGCCGCCCGCGGCCCAGCGGGAGGACCTATTGGCCTTGTACCCCGGGCCCGAGGAGAAGGCGCTGCAGGAGGCGGCCGGAGACAGGGAGGCAGCCGGCGTGCTGGGCCTGAGTGCCGCGGCCGAGTGCCACCTGTGTCCGGTATGCGGGGAGCCGTTCCCCAGCAAGGGTGCCCAGGAGCGCCACTTACGCCTGCTGCACGCCGCCCAGGTGTTCCCCTGCAAGTACTGCCCGGCCACGTTCTACAGCTCGCCTGGCCTCACGCGGCACATCAACAAGTGCCACCCGTCCGAGAACAGACAGGTGATCCTCCTGCAGGTGCCCGTGCGTCCAGCCTGCTAGAGCGCGCCCTCCATCCCGGCCCTCCGAACTGTGCCTTCTGCTTGGAGACCCATGAAGAGAGTGCGCCCTGCGCGCCCGGGACCCGCGTAGCGCCACGGTTCTCACCGCGGGCGAACGTGTTTTCTCCACTCCTTGTGGTGTGGCGTGACGGTAACCCCAGTTCTCTCGTTGTGACTCCCTTTGGAGACCCCTCTTTTGCGTCGCGACCCTTTCCCCCTTGGCGCAATAGGGGCCAGTCTCTTCTGTACGAGGGAGAAGAGCTGTACTCGTTTGTCTCGTGGTTGGAAACCTCTCCTTGGAGGGGAGAGCTGTTTTTCTTACTAGTATTCGCTGTGTTCATGGTCTAGAAATGCGGTTTGCTCTCGCCTACCAATCTCTGCTCTCTGTGTATGTAGCGTACGGGTTGTTTTGGGTGAACCTTGAGGAGGAAATGCCTTTATATTTCACAGGCTGTAAGTTGAACTTCCCACACGATTAGCTTTATTATGGCTTGTGAACTGCTGGAGTCTGGCTTTACCTTTTTGTATGTGAACAAATCGAATTGCTTAAAAAAAAGAGTTTTCTTTAGTATAGCCACAAATGCCTTGAACTGCTGTCTTTTGGGGATTGTTTTTGGGGGGAGGGAAGGGAATTTTCAGAAGATGCTGTAGAAGCTGCCTCAACATTTCACGTAAGACTTTTGGGTTTGATCACCTTTGTTGAGTGAGGTAGGACTGTATGAGTTCCCTCTAAATGTATATGTTGATTTATAAGTAATTGTTATTTATTCTTTATTTATTTATATTAATTATGAAGATTAAGATATTATTTGTTTGCGGATCTTTCTTTCTTTTCCTTGGTGTGTGTGTTCCCCCTGCCACTCTTGACATTTCACTGTGCATTTTATGAAAGCCTTTTTCTAAAGGGATCTGCTAAAAGTTTTAACTTTTATACCTATTTGAGCGAATTACAGACAACCTACCATTTTTTTTCTGCTTGGAGGGCCCCTGAGGCCCTGTACAACTGACAGCTCTTACTTTTAAATGCAATCTCTTTTCTACATACATTATTTTCTTAATTGTTAGCTATTTATAGAAAGCTTCAATAGAACTGTTTCAACTGTATAACTATTTACTATTAAAATAAAATATTTTCAAAGTCAAAGTAGGGTGGACTTATTTCTGCATCATGTGGTTTCAATAAGGATTTGAAATGGAGTTTCAGATGATTTCTTAAAAGTCCTTTTTAAAAAATTGAGGGGAGAAACCCCACCACCGTCGTGAGGATACTGGATTTTCGGAGCTGAGCCTAAACCGCTGCATTCTGCTCTGGCAGCACAAGGGTTCAGTCTCAGCCCCCCTAACTAGAGCGGAAAGTTTACTGGGGGTCCTTAAAAATGCACTGGAAGGTAAAATTAGAGTGGAAGCTTTGAGAATCTCTTTCAGAGAAATCTAGATATGTACCCATAAATCTATCCTTTTAACCAAAGAGGATATAGGAATACCATGCTAATTTAGCAGATCCTTCATTTCCTGACAGTTTGGAGCTCGGTGTAACAGTAATTCTTCAAATAAATGCAATGGTTAAACTAGAAGAAAGTAGAATGATCTTACAGTCAGATTTTCAAAGTAAGGGAAACAGGCCAATTCACATTGGGATGCAGTGGAAGTTAGGCAACTGGGTTTGGGGTAAGGGCTCAGAAATTATTTACCAGTCAGGTGAGTACTCCGTTTGGGTGGGGGCTGAGTAGAACACCATGTGTTTGGGGCATTAAATTTAATAGCAGGTCATTACAATGTTTTCCATTTTGTGTCACTCAGCAATTTGAAGAACAAGTCTGCCGCTCGTCAGTTAACACTCCGTGTTGTTTTCTCCTGCCTTTGAAACACTGGTTAGCACGCTGTGCTAAACATCACAATTGTGCTTCCCCCTTCCTTTTGTGGTGTGTCTTTGCTGCCTTTCCTGTGACCCACTAAATCTTCGATGGTTCACAAAGAGACTTCAGAGATCTGCACAGGGTCTGCATTTCTGAAGGGTGTATCTGAAATGGTGAGAGGGGCAGCACAGGAGAAACTTCAGACTGTGAACCTGAAGCTTCGCATCAGAGGGTTTAGTGAAAGGCTCAGCTCTCAGGAATACTGAACACTCCACCCTTTGTGACGAATAGACTTAAGAATAACAATGAAGGAGAAGCCACTGCAGGTAAGTTGCCTCAGGGACAAACTGCGTGTTGTCCTTTGAACTGCTGATGGCTACATACTTTACCAGGTTGGAAAACGGGAAGACAAAAGCTCAGTGCCCACACAACATAAAAGCACGGGACAAATGGGGACAAAGAAGTACTTTTAACATCCTGAAAACTTCAAAAGAAAGAAAAACTTCAATTTGTGGGTTGATGGCTGCTCCCTGTGAGCAACAATAATATTAAAGTTTAAAAAAATGTTCACTCTGAATTATATTATACATTAAAAGATCCATCATACTGAGGGTTAGTGTATGTTTTATGTCATTAAATTTTTTCCTTAAAAACCTGATGGTTAGCTACACACAATGACTGGAATCCTGTGTGCAGGTATAGCACCTTGTCATCTGTGTTCAGCTCATTGGTTTTTTTTTATCCATGACGGTAAATAAAATTTGGTTTACAAATGTGTTCCTTTAAATTTATTTTGATTTACTAAACATACCTTTTCTAACACAGAGACCATATTTCATTTATGTAAGGTATTAATTGAAATTGTATAGAAAATGGAGTATATTGAAGTTGGCTAAACAGTGTAGAATAAATTGAAACACTTGGTCAGTTATTTCAAAGTAATGCAATATGAGTTAACAAAATATCCCAAAAGAAGGAAATCAGTTTCCTTTATATACTCTCTCCCCCCACCCTCTCTCTCTCATTCCTCCCTGGTAAATAAGGTCACAAGTTTTCCTATTATAGAATATCAAGTGATCAAGTGGAAGTGCACTTACCTTATTTATAAATATGCAAGGGATGCTGAGGATATCCTGTGTTCAGGTTGCTCCAAGTTTGGACCACCATCACTGGAAACCAGCCAAGATTCTATACCCACCCACAGTGAGGGACTGGTGCTGGGAGGGGTGAAGTGGTCAGGAGAAGTAAGCAGACCAAGGAGGAAGGAAGCTAAAATAGAGAACAAACAAAGGAAAGGATTTTATTTTTGCCAGTGGTCTCCACACTTTCATATTTCCATACAAATGTGGTGGATGGAACAAGCAAAAGATTGTTCAGCACTCCTTGGTTCTGAAACAACAGCCAGACATGCCAATTTGCCCTTTCTTCAAAATGGATAATGTCTTCTCGGGGCACATTTCCCTGGAGGCCTGGAGAAAGTTGGGGATCCTAGGCTTTCACAGCAAGAATGCTGTAGTGGTGGTACACTGTCACCCTGGCCAGCCGCTCACAGGCCTGGGCTATGGAGGCAGCGTTACTTCCCCAGCACCTTCCGCCTGGAGCTCCCGCCGGGTCCATCACTGGGGTCGTGCCCACGTCACACAGCAGAGGCAGTTGATCCCCTGGAACTCGTCCGCACAAGACCAAAGTCAGAGGCCCAGCAGCTGTCCACGAGGGTTCCGTGGCGGAGCAGAGCAGAGTCCTGGAGACGGCTGAGCTCTCGCCACTTGGTGACACGTGTGGGTATGTTGGGGAGACCAGGTGCACGAGGCTGGGTTGGCCAATGCCAGTCACCAGGCAGATGTCACCGAGAGTAATCTGTGCCTAGATGCCGTGGCTGAGGGTGTTCTCTTTCTCACTTGCCTCCATTACCTCTGCTGCAGGATCCCACAGACTAGCCTTGGCCTCCACCAGCTCCAGGTCCATCCTGTGGACTCAGTTCCACAGGCATCCACAAAGTCTTCAAACAAAACACAGCAGGAGAATGTGTCAGGAATCCTAGAGAATAGATAACATCATAACTGACATCTTCGCCCACTCAACGTCTTGCAAATGAGGAAGGGTCTAGCGGCATGGGCAAGCCCTTTGGCTCTGTTGATTCCCTTGGCTCCTACAGACCTGTGTGTCTTCACCTGTCAACTGGCAAGAATGGGGCTCCGTGAGACACAGTAAGACATCTAAGAGTTCCAGAGACTGAGATGAAAGGCAGCAAGGATCCCAAAGGGAGGAGGCATCTTATACATGGCAGGAGAAAACCCACTATCTTGGGAATCCTATTCTGTGACATTTAGGATTAGTTTTAAATCCACTGGCCTATGGCAGGCAGACTTGGAGCAAACTTGCTATCTCTTTGCAGAAGGGACATTTTGGTCTTGCAAAGAAATTTTCTGGCAAATAGTCCTTAGTGTATAGAGTCAGTTATGTGTCATATATACACATAAGTGTATGTTAGCTTGTTACAGGACCAGTTTAAGTTATAGCCTTTTTATGGAAAGACAAGAGAAACCTGTAGTGTTTGGTAGTTAAAGGCAAAAGCTGTGGGATTTAGAGAAGATCAAGGGGTGGGGGGAACTGGCTTATAGAGAAAGACCCAGGAGATGGCAAACCACATCTGTATCAGAGAATCACTGAACAGCAACACGTAAGGATCTTGAATCCATTTGATTTCCAAGATGGTACCAAGCATGAGGCACACTGTACAGTGTTCTAAAGACATTTAGGACTCTATCCTAAATTATGGAAACATCTGGTTAATGTTTGGCAAAATAACCTGAAGATAATAGCTAAAAATTCCACTCAGCTGAGAGAGAAAGCAACCAAATGCACCCTCAAGTCACATCTTGTCTTTACACACAAGGTCTGTCGGGAGAAAGCTCAGCTACTGTTAATAAAACGGGAATGGTTTGACTGACGTTGATGTAAGCTGGCAGCCAAGGAGGGTGGACTCGAAAGCCCATGCATGAACAATGACACCTTCACCGCACTAGTCAGTGGGGGCAGGAGAGTCTTTTGAGTGAGCATGTGTACTGTGTGGCTGTTGCATTCAAAACGACTGAGCAAGTAGTGCAACAAGTCTGCATCAAATGTTGTGTTAAACCTAACATTCCTCTGTGGACACTACTCAGATGATTCAGAAGGCTTCCGGGGACAATGCAATGAGTGCAGTGCAAATAAAAATGTGGCACATAGGCCTCAAAGATAGTTGAAAATCTACTGAAAGTGATCCACTTTCTGGAAGGCCTGAAACAGGCAGAACACCTGAGAATGCTGAATGTGTGTATGAGCTGCAATCAACAAAGATCGGTGACTGACCCTGCAAGAACTAGAAGCTGATCTGGGGATTCCGAAAACTACTGTGTCTAGGATTTTGACCCAGGATCTTGGCATAAAACATGTCACGGCAAAATTTGTTCAGTGACTTCTGTTGCCAGAGCAGAAGAAACATCACACTGCAGTTGCTAATAGCTTGATTCAAACCACTACCAATGAACCACATTTCCTCAAGAAGGTCTTAACTGGAGACGAACTGTGGGTCTATGGCTGTGATCCATTAATGAAGGCCCAGTCATCCCAGTGGAAGTCTGCTTGTTCTCCACACCCAACAAAAGCATGGCAAAGTCGCAGGGTTTTTTGATTGGGAAGGTGATGTCCATCACAAGTACACCCCTCCAGGCCAAACAATTAATAAGTGTTGCTACCTCAATGTTCTTCATTGGTTGAGAGATGCAATACCCAGAAAACAGCTGCAGCTATGGGCAACTGGTGATTGGCAGCTTCATTGCAATGCACCCACTCATGCATCATGTCTCAGGCAGAGTTGTTTGGCAAAACATGAAATCACCCAGGTGACTCAGCACCCCCCTACAGCCAAGATTTGGCACCCTGCAACTTCTGGCTTTTTCCAAAACTAAAATCACCTTTGAAAGGGAAGAGATTTCAGACCTTCAATGACAGTCAGGAAAATATGGCAGGAAAGTTGATGATGATTCCAAAAAAGATTTTCCAGAGTGTTTTGAACAGTGGAAGAGGTGCTGAGAGAACTGGGTAAGGTCCCAAAATGCCTACTTTGAAGGGGACTGAGGCATCATTGTCTGTGTACAAAGTTTCTCATGTCTTCTTCATTAAACGTGTTTATTTTTCATAGTGTGTAGATGGATACTTTCTGGACAGAGCACAGCATTTATTGAAACTTATTTCTTCATTACCAACCTGCAGCATTCAATGACCCATACTCATTGGGAAAGTCTGGTATGCTCATTAGTCCTGGGTTGTAATATAGCAACTCTCTCTCTAATAGGCACATTGGCAAAACGGAGAAATGTTCAAAAGTGAGACCTAGTCATGGGGCCCTCAAGAATCATCCCACCCAGTTACCCTGGGAGAAAAAACTATCCCCGAACACCCAGAGTAGGAGGACCATCCTGGGGCTTCCTCCCAACCCCACTGGTCTACCACGTCTCCTCGGTGAGATTAGGTATGTTAAGTCCACAGGAAGGTGTGATGAGAGAAGAGAGCGCCTCCCTGCCCAGTGATTTCCATGAATGGGAAAATCTTTTTGTCACCAAGAGAACTAGGGAACTCCTGCCTCCTTCTGAAGTGGCTGGAGAAACAAATTATTTCCTGGCAATTCATCACCTCCTTGTCTTGCAAACAAACAGCTACAGGTTTTGGTGTCATCGAGGCAATTTCACCACAAAGGGGATTTTTCTGAACACCAGTGAGGCCTGGTTCTTTGCACATTCCTTATGTGGAACTGCAGGAGGAAATCACTATAGGCCACATTGGGTCTCTGCAGTGACAGAGCCCACTGAGAGTTGTCCCAAGCAAGGAATCTGTGATGGATCTTCATAGTGAAGGGAATCGAATTCTCATGGCTGGGTGAAACAACTTGGCTTACAAATGTACCATTCACAACTATTTTCTGGTCCTTGTTAAGGCCTGATATGCCTCTCAGAATCATAACATATTTGAGCACATGATTTGAAGTCAGTTAACATATTTTCACTAACCCAAACACACAACCCTTAGTCTTTTAAGCCCCAACTATCATCACTTGTCCACCACATACTTTTATTGTGGGCTTGTTCTGTTGCATCTGTAAGTGGAATGTTCAGAATATGCAGACTTTATCTGGCGGTATATTGGTGAGCAGATGGGTTCCGGGGTAAATGTGTTTGTGTTTGAAACATTGTTTGAAGCACAGTTGTCTGAAAATTTCTATACTGTGTGGTCTTCCTGGTGGCATTTCCACTGCGCATCCATACTGAATGAAGTTTTTTCATTAGCTCATTGCTTTAAGCTCACACACGACCGGGACAAACTATTCTTAGAACATTAATTACATCAAAACAAAACCTACAAAATGTTTACTGCCAATGGAGCACATTCACAGATGTGACTATCGACAGCCAGCATTTGAAGCACCTCATTTTCATGCTGTGCAGTGACACTAACATCTGTAAGAAGCCTGTCCACATTATGTGCAGTCATAGTCCACCAGCACTGCTGCCTCTTCATCAGAACCCAGGTATTCACTCTTTCTTCCCCTTGGTTTGAGCCAGTAGACTGAGCATCACACAAGGGGAACAAGAATGGCGGAAACATCACCCTGAATCCATTAGTTGCCTCTTTCACTCACCCAAAGGGCCCTTTTATTTGAATGCAACATCTGCTTCATTTCTGATGCAGCGCCCCTTCTCAAACACCGGAGCCAGGTGACAGTCACACCTGACGGTGACAGGGTGGACAGAGTGAGCTAAGAGGCTATTGTTTGTTGAATCTGATAGGAAGGAGAGGGGGTGTGAGTGCATGGAAAAGTTTCAGAGCAGGTTCTTTCTACAGAAGAAAAAAAGATAGGCTAAAATTTCCTCTGAGCACAAAGAATGGAAAAGGACAGGGAACTTAGGCTGAAACACACGTTTACAATATTGCCATTTCAAAGTTGGTAACACCAATTGATTACAGTTCTTTTCTACTGCTATCTGTTCTACTGTATTATATAAAATGAACCTTTACCATTGTAGAATAGAGTTACACGGAGGTTATTTTTAGG
>PVKM010049242.1:0-10944 GCA_004027735.1 Carollia perspicillata
AGGCACCATCTCCCCACAGCTCACCTTTCAGCAGGGCAGTTAAAATCGCCATCTCCATGTCTTGCTGCCCCTCGGCTCCCATTCTAAACACGGTGACCTGGAAACAGGTTGATCATGAAAACACTGAGTAAAGAGAAGCTGAGCCCTGGCTGGTGTGGCTCAGTGGATTGAGTGTGGGCTTGCAAACCAGAGGGTCACCGGTTCGATTCCCTGTCAGGGCACATGCCTGGGTTGCCCCTGGGTGCCGAGTTGGGGGTATGAGTGAGGGGCAGCCACGCATTGATGTTTCCCTCTCTTTCTCCCTCCCTTCCCCTCTCTCTAAAGGTAAACAAAATAAAAAAAAAAAAAAAGAAGTTGAATACAAGGAGGGAATTTGGTTGTTTTTTAAAACCTCAACCAAGGATATGTTTACTGATTTTTTCAGAGAGAGGAAGGGGGAGAGAGAGAGAGAGAAACATCGATGTGAGGAAGAGATATGGATCAGTTGTCCCCCATTTGTGCCCTGACTAGGGATCGAACCCGTAAACTTTTGGTGCACCAAACAACGCTCCAACCAACTGAACAACCTGGCCAGGGCAGGGTGATTTTTTAAAAAATTTTTTATTTATCTTTAGAGCAGAAGGGAAGGAGAGAGGGAGAGAAATGTCAATGTGTGGTTGCCTGTCATGGGTCCCCTGCTGGGAACTGGCCTCCAACCCAGGCATGTGCCCTGACTGGGAGTCGAACCACGATCCTCTGGTTCCCAGGTCCATGCTCAATCCACTGAGCTATACCAGCCACAGCCAGGGTAATTTTTAAAAAGGATCACAGGGACTAACAGGCAATGATTCTGAGAGCAAAACTGTTTCAAACCCGGGTCATCTGGCTTCCAGAAGTGATAGCGGTGCTCATCCCAACTCGGAGCCCTTGGCTGGATTTTATTTTATTACCCCATCTGCTCACTCAGGTTCTACACGCCACTATCGAAATTGTTATGACAAAATCATTTCTACTCAGATTTAATATAAAGCCTACCTCATTTTTTTTAAAAAAAGATTTTTATTTATTTATTTTTAAAGAGAGAAGAGAGGGAGAGAAACATCAGTGTGGTTGCTTCTTGTGTGCCCGCTATTGGGGCCCAGCCCACAACCCAGGCATGTGCCCTGACCAGGAATCAAACCAGCAACCTTTTGGCTCACAGGCCAGTGTTCAATCCACTGAGCCACACCAGCCAGGGCCTACCTCATTTTATTGTGTTTTGCAGGTGTTGAGTTTACAAATTGAAGGCAAGACCTTCCACTAGCTAAAAGATGATAGACAGCCCTGGCTGGTGTAGCTCAGTGGATTGAGCGTGGGCCTGAGGATCAAACAATCTCAGTTCGATTCCCAGTCAGGGCACATGTCTGGGTTGCAGGCCAGTTCCCAGCAGGGGACTCATGAGAGGCAACCATACATTGATATTTCTCTCCCTCACTCCTTCCCTTCCCCTCTAAAGATAAATAAATAAAATATTTTTAAAAAGATGACAGACAGCTCACAGATGCCTTGGATGATGGTCAGCATTTGTTAGCAACTAAGTACTTTTTAATTGAAGCATGTACACTGGTTTTTTTAAAGATATAATGCTATTGCACACTTAATAGACCTCAGTATAGCGTGAATGGGATTTTTATTATGCATGGGGAAAAAACTCGCATGACTCGCTTTATTGCAATATGTGCTTTATCACAGTGGTCTGAAACCCAACCCTCAATGTCTCCGAAGTATGCCTGTATTTATAAGAAATCTGTAGAATTTTGAAGAAGCTATCCTACGTATGCAATGAGCGTGCCTGTCCCTTATAAGAATCATTAAGGAGGCAAGGAGGGAAATAATTACAGGCACGTCTTGTCTAATTATGTCTAATTATGTTTTGCTCTATTGCACTTCACAGATACTGCTTTTTTTGTTGTTGTTGTTGTTTTGTTACACAAATTGAAGGTGAGACCCTCCACAGGCAAAAAGATCACAAAGCGCTTTCTCGCAGTGGTCTGGAACCGAACCCACGCTATCTGTGAGGTACGCCTGTGCTGTATTTGGAAAGTGAGGGGGTAGGATTTCACCAGCTCACCCAAAAGAGTGGTGCGTGTCGGCCCTCAGACTTTCAATCCAATCAATATCGTGCCCCTAAGAGTTGGTGTGACGCGGCGTGACATCACCTGGCCTCATGTGAGGTCTGAACGCCCCTGGGTCGCACCTGGGTCACACCTGGGTCGCACCTGGGTTGCACCTGGGTCGCACCTGGGTGGAGCCAGCTCGGAAGCGCGCCGAGACACTTACGAGCTCTTTCTTCTTCATGCACTCCATCGTGACCGCGAACAGCTGGTGCGACTGCGTCTTGCTGTAATTGAATGTTTTCTGCATGGTGACCAGGAGCTGGTCCCTGAGGGACTCGTTCATTGCCCTGTTGGAAGGGGACGCGGAGGAGAGGAGGACAGCACCAGTCAAGTCGGCGGGCGGGAGCCCGTCTGACGTCTCCAGGCCCACCTGGTGTCTGTTCTCAGGTCGGACACTCTTCCCTCGGAGGGCATCCCGCTACGCCGGGATGCCAAGGGAGCCGAGTGTGAAACTGCGATCACACTCGCCCTGTATTCCGGGCTTGCTGGAAACCTCGCAGGGGGGAGTGCAGCTGGGAGGACGTGCGCCCCCGAGAAGGAATTCTGGATGGCTCCTTCTGCCACCCTCGGGAAACGGGAGAATCGCGTGCCTCCCCCCCAGTTCCCGTTTTTGCCATGGCTCGGGCTTCCTTCTGGGCCTGACCCGGCAAGGCCGCTAAGCCCCCACCCCCGGGCACGGGTCGGAAATCCTACCCGCCCGCCTCACAGTATTTGTGCGCGAAAGACAGAATGTCCGCGGCGCGTCCGCTGCCGTCGCACACCACCACGGGGACCGGAGGCTCCTCGCGGAGATATTCCAGGACCACGGAGAAGACGTTAGGGCCGCCTTCCACCACGAGGCCCACGACGGGCACGCCCTGGCCCAGCCCTGCAACACACAGCGCGCCGCCCTCAGGCCCGCGTCCCAGCACAGGCCCTGCTGGACTCAGATTGCAGACTGACAACCGGAGGGGTGTGGCGGCGGTGCTTGTGTTCACCGAGAGACCCGATGGCGGTGGTTTTCATTCTTTAGTTCAAACCCCACATTGTGGCCGTGTTGGAAAAAGCAGAGACTTAAAACCATGACCCTTCGGAATCCTCTGGGGTGGAGCTCCCTGCACAGCTCACCTGGCATGCAGGCTGTTTCCAGGTGAGAGCCACCAGAAGGTTCTCTCAGCTGGAAAAAGGCCTCCCTTGGCTGCCCTGCCCCAGGGTCCAACACAGTGGCCCTGGTGGGTGTGGCTCAGTCCGTTGGGCATTGTCCCGCAAAGCCAAAGGCCGAAGGTTCGATTCCCGGTCAGGGCACATGCCTGGGTTGCAGGTTTGGCCCCTGGTTGGGGTGCACACACGAGCAACCACTCCTTCTCTTTCTCCCTCCCTTCTCCTTTCTCTAACAATAAATAAATAAAATCTCTCAAAACAAAATAAAAGGAATGACACAGGGAAAGGCACTGGACCAGCGATAAAAGAGCTCAGTTTACCTCCTGGCCTCATGCACTAGTCATATGACCAAGCCATCGTAGGTCCTAGGGGAACATACATTAAAGGTGTATCATCACTGCACCCCTTTGTCTCCTAAAAGGGCATTAAATACGAGTAAAGAAACTGTTCAGGCATCCAAGTACTCTGTAAACCTTGAGTGGCTTGTCCGTGTGGTAAATTCCGTAGTTGTTCCTGCCTCCAGCATCTGAAACAGGCAGTGAGTCTGAGGAGGGCAAACCCATTGACGACATTAGCCCTTGAGGGTCCTCCCCACCGTCTCTAGCAGACCACAGGGCTCTCCAGGGACAAGGCGGGAGCAAGTGGACATTGGTGTCAGAGCCGGCAGGGGGGGTGGGCTCTGGGAAGCTGGAGGCAGCAGGAGGGTCCAAAGAACCTGGGGCTCGGGCGACGGAAGGGCAGCAGAGACAAATGTGCCACATTCACAGTTTTACCCCAACCTGGCCGTGACCTTATATTCTGAGCACCTTTCACCAGACATTGTGGGAGTTATCTGACTACCATCCGCCAATGCCAAGTGGGAGAGGTGTCCTCGGTCTCACTGTTTGGAAGGACTTCGGATGATATCTGCCAGCATATGTTAGGAGATCTAAGAATTTATTTTAAAAATATTTATGTATTTTTACATAAATAGAGAGAGGGAGGGAGGGAGAAAGGGAGAGAAACATCGACTGGTTGCCTCTCACGGAGGACTGAACCTGCAACCCAGGCTCGGGTGCCCTGACCAGGATCTGAATGGCGACCTTTCGCTTTGCAGGACAATCGACTGAGCCACGCAGGTTGGCCAGAGTGAGAGCTAATAATGTCAGGTGGGGGGAGTCAGAGCTTCTGGTTTGCTTCTGTGACGCCTTTCTACTGCCAGGAACTTCTACGTATTTTGGACAACTCTTACCAGAATAATCTCAGTTCAGTTCAGTTCAGCAAATGTGTGTGTGAGGGTCTGCTCTGGGCCCGGCCCTGCCTAAGAGAAACTGGAAAAATGGACCAAGATGACCCAGACCCTGCCACTGAGGTCCCCAACCCAAGCAACACTTAGCATTTTAGACATTCAGAAATGCGGTGGCCGAATCCCCTTCGTTCCTAGAAATGGAGTGGAATGAATTCTTCGTGGTTTAGGCTGGTCTCCCCGAAGCTCCATCCTGTGAGAGGTGACAGCTGGGCACCCCTTTGCTGTCCCTGCCCCGCTCAGAGCCCCAGGCAAAGGATAACAAAGGGAAGCCCACCAGTCACGTGGCCAGGCGCAGCTGGGCAGTGTGAAACTTACAAGTCCAGAGAAACGAAAACTCGCGAGAACAAAAAATTCAGTCACCAGCCAATTTATCAACGGAGAGCGGATCCTTGGGAATCCACAGCTTTGCGTAGCAGGCCCTCTCCCCTCTAATCACTGTGAAGACGGTCCCTTTAATTGTACTTCATAAGGATCACTTCCAGGTTGTCATTCACAAAAATCACACCAGTCATGGTAAAGTGATCTCAAAGATCACTTTGTAGTGATCTACTAAATCACTAAAAACCACTGTTCAACTATAAAAGTCACTGGAGTAGGAGCATGTTCCAAGAGGTTATTTTCACTCTAACAGGTTGTTGTTATCATCGCGTCTGGTTGAGGACCGCTCCTTCCCCTCTAGCTTGACCCCAGCATCCTCCCCCGTCACGGGCCGCCTTGGTCTGGCTGCGAGACCAGAGCTGGAGCTATTCAACCGAGGGCTCACACAACACTCAGAGGACAGAGGAAACCACACTAAGTCTTTGAGAAATGGTTTTTGTTCAAGTGTCAAAAAGATAACTATAGCAACTCTAAGGAACCAGAACCACTGGTCAAAATAGTGGGCAGTTGCTGTCACTATGGCAACTGCTGCAGAGGTGTTTCTTGCATCAACCCTCCTGGTTGGTCTTGGGGCAAAGCCTCAGGACACAGCTCAGTGGGGTGTGCTTTGTAGGTGGCTCAGGAAAAGGCTGAGGCAAGCCGTCTTCCGCTGCTCTACCAGGAATCAGGGTTAAGGCTTTACATACCCCGAGGCGGGGGCAGTTTCCCTCTGGTGGCCCACCGTCCTTGGCCTTGGCCAGAACTTACTGGTGTTGATCTTCTGCAGAGAGATGTGCTTTTCCAGCTGCCTCCGGAGCTTCCCCTCGGCGCCGTACTTGCCCAGGGTGCCGTTGTCAGCCAAGATGAAGTGGGTGTGGGAATTGTCGAGCACAGAGAGCTTGCTGAGGGGGTTGGACATGGTCTGGTAGGCGCGCATCACCTGACAAAACGCACAGCGCAAATCAGAGCGGGCCACCAGCAGGGGAAGCGGGCACTCGTGCGCACGCAGCAACCGCTTCCTCCAACTGTGCGTGTCTTTCTTATTCTCTCAAAGGAAGAATTTTGTTTTGTGCAAATTTCTACGTTAAATGAGAAACGATTACATTATTTTGGATAATAGCAACCCAGAAATTGTCCTCTGGGGCATCGATCACAGAGAAATGAAAACTTACGTTAACACAAAGTCCTGTCTGTAAGTGTTTACGGCAGGTTTACTGGTAAGAGCCAAGTGGAAACCACAAATTGCTGATACACGCAAATGATCTGCAGCTCAGAGGATTGTTGTGGAAAGCCAATCCTCAAAGGTTGCACGCTGTGTGAGCCGTTCACATGCCATTTTTGAAGTGGTAAAATTAGAGGTAGGGCATATGGTGGCTACCAGGGGACGGGAGGGAATTAGGTGTGGATGTCCAAGGGCAACATGGGACGGGGGCGGGCAGGGGTGAAAAAACCACCATGTATCTCGATTGTATCTATGTCGAGATCCTGGTCGTGATATTGGGCCATAGTTTTGCAAGACGTTACCTTTGGGGAGAGGATATGTGGGGGACCTCTCTTTCTCATTCCAGAGAGAAAAGGGGATCTACAATGATCTCTAAATAAAGACTGATTTTGACAAATCGCCCATGTCTGAGGGGAAAACCCTTACATCCTTTCCAACCAGGTCTTCCTTATTCTCCACGATGCCCCAGGGAGCGATTCCTATAGCACAGACCCGGCCTCTGGACTTGGAGGAGTGGTCTTTCAAGGCGTCCCCGACGTGGCTGACGACACCTGGGAGCAGCCAGAAGTCACATTTTTAGGTCCTTTACCCCCGCCCCAGCATCTCACTATCTGTGAACTTTAGGGGCCCCTTCTCTGAACCACTCCTTTTCCCAAGGAACAGCATGGAGACATACTGATCATCATCTTCAAAAGGAAGTGCACTGGCCCTGGCCAGGTGGCTCAGTTGGTTGGAGCATCATCCTGCACACCCAAAGGTTGCGGGTTCGATCCTGGGTCAGGGCACATGCCTAGGTTGCGGATTCAGCCCCCATTTGGGGAGGGTATGGGAGGCAACTAATTGATGTTTCTCTCTCCCTTCCTCTTTCTCAGAACTCAACAAAACCAAAACCAAACTGGCTGTGAAGGGATTCCCTTTACAGATCTCCAAGGATGGAAGTCGCTAGGTCTCTTTGGCACTCCCTGGCCACGTTCAGCTTAAGTTCACGGCCAGACTGCCCGCATGTCCTTCAGCCTCTCTGTGCCTCAGTTTCCTCTCCCATATGCTAGAGAAAGGACAGTCAAGGACCTCGATGAAAACAAGGCTCATACAGGGTTCTGTCCAAGGAACGGCATGCATAGGTGGGTACCAGAAATGTTGACCATTGCAATGACCACACCGAGATTTCAAAAACAAAACAAAACAATAAGCTGCTGAATGAAGACTTCACTCCTGTCATAAGTATGACTACGAGGCAATACCTTTTGTTTTTCAATCTCAACTACTGCAAAGCTCTTTGGGGACCGGGAGTTCTGGGTCTGCTCTCACCAGTGCTGACGCCCCCCGTGAAGATCCAGGCCCCGGTGGTCACGGCGGCCTTGATCAGGCCTCTCCCGAACACCTGCTTCAGCTTGGGCTGCATCTCGAAGTTCTGGAGGCCTCCGTGCACAGATATCAGGAGCTTGGGCAGCTCCAGCTGCCAGTCCTTCACCATGAGATGCAGCAGCGCGTCAGGCTTGGTGTCGTGGGACACGCGGATATACTGCAAGAGAGTGTGCGTGACGCTCAGCGCCCAGCCTTGGTTTTGCCTCCCATGTTGCAGAGGGATGAGGCCACAGCGCCTGTCCAAGCAAGAGCTGTCTGGCTTTTGTCCTCAGGTTCTGGGACCTGCACGTGAGCCTGTGGTCAAGCAACGGAAGGAAACTTGGGAAGGGTTGCCAAATTTAGCAAGTGAATTACAGGCCGCCCAGTCAACTTTGAATTTTATTTTTATTTCAAAGATTGTATTTATTTCTTTTTAGAGAGAAGGAAGTGAGGGGGAAAGAGTGGGAAAGAAACGTCCGTGTGTGGTTGCCTCTCGCGCGCCCCCAACTGGGGACCTGGCCCACAACCCAGGCGTGTGCCTTGCCTGGGAATCGAACCCGAAACCCTTTGGTTCATAGGCCAACACTCAGTCCCCTGATCCACACCATCCAGGGCCAAATTTGAATTTTATATGAACAACAGAACATGTTTTAATATAAGCACACCTCGTGCAAGATTTAGAACATACTTATATTAAAAAAGTTATCCATCGTTCATCTGAAATTCAGATATAACTGGGTGTCTGTATTTTACCTGGCAACCCTAATCTTGAAGGATTCAACTCCAAAGCTGGCTCACCTAGAACCAGGGCCCTAGAGGTTGGACAGGATGTTGTTGAGGGAGTAGCCTACAGGCCAATTGAGTGGGAGATGAGAGTGGGGATCATTGGCGTTAGCCAATGGACTTGACCTTCCCCTCAAGGTGAAGAGGAGGTTAAGGCCTTGGCCCCTATGTACTGCTTCTTTGTTCCACACCAATATGTAGCTGGGCACGTGGGTGTGTTATTCAGAGTGTGTCTACAGGGATCACAGCGTGGGCGCCTCCCCTCTCCGGCGGAGCCCATTGGAAAGGCCTCCCTGTTCACGTGCCAGTGTGAAAGCCAATGCTCTCCTTGGCCAGCCAAACGCAGGCTAGGGAGGCTGGGGATGGACTGCGGGGGGAATGGTTCCAGCTCCTAACCCACTGTGGCAGGGCTGAAGGGCCACACCGACGAAAGAAACAAAACAAAGTGCGGACGACACCAAAAGACAAATAACGCAATTTCTCTCTCTCCACTGGAGATGGAATGATGGATAAGCCTGCAGAATTGGATTAAAGCATGACCCACGGATTCACAGACTTGGTATAGATTTAACGGACACTGCACATTCTTTGTACTAGCGGGCCGTTTAAGAATCTCGTGACTAAAACGCCGAGCAAGTCCTGGCTGAGGAGGTCAGTTCGCTGGAGCATCTTCCTGATACACCAAGGCTGCAGGTTCAGTCCCTGGTCAGGGCGCATAGAAGAATCAACCAAGGAGTGCATGGATGGGTGGAACAATAAATTGATGTTTCTTTCTCTCCGTCTCTCTCTAAAATCAATCAGTAAAAAAATTGAATGCTGAGCATGCAGCTCTATTATGTGCATTTGCCATAAAATATCTAGGAAGACAGCCACGCCCCCGAAAGAAGACCCGGGCGCCTGCCGCCCGGGGTTCCGGGAGGCGCGGGGCTCAGCCCTCTCTTACCATGGCTTTGTTGGAGTATCCGCCACCCTGGAACTCGAGCGTCCCATAGGAATCTGTTGGGTAGCTCTGCGTGTGCTTGCCCGCTGACCATTTCTCGGGCTGACTCTCCCCCTCCTTGTTCTCCTCCCCATTTTTGCCCGAGGTGACACTGGGCAGAGGGGCGATATGCAGGTTGGTGAGCTGGCCACAGCAACACCTGAAAGCAAAGAAGAGTAAAAGCGACCAAGATGTTTAAAATGCCATAGGTTTCAGGTGTACAATTCTGTGACACATCATCGGAATAACATTATGAAACTCTTAACAACATGGCCCTGGAAATATGTCAAGAGCTCACTAAGAGATCGAGGGCTCACCTGGGTGTGAGGGTTCACATCTGCGTGAGAGGTGAATGTGGCGGATAGCAGCCTATCCGTATCTTAACAGGGGAACTTACTCTGTTAAGGCCCAGGCAACTCCCTGGCTGATGACTCCCATGAGGATGGACCCTGGCCATCCTTCTTGGCTCCCCCACCCCAGACACTAGAAAAATAGTTGCTGGTGCTCTGGCCAGGTGGCTCAGCGGGTTGGAGCATCGTCCTGTAGATCGAAAGGTTGTGGGTTCGATTCCCAGTCAGGGCGCATGCCTAGGTTGCAGGTTTGACCCCCAGTTGGGTGTGTGTAGGGGAGGCAACTGATTGAAGTTTCTCTCTCCCTTCCTCTTTCTCTAAAATGAAGGAATATACCCTCGGGTGAGGATTAAAAAAAACATTAAAAAAGAATAGTTTCTGGTAACTGGTGGACAGGTGTGGGTTTGGATGACATCTCAATTATGGGATGTCAGTTTACCTGTTCAGGTACATTTCCAGTTTACCTGTTTGGGTCTTTAGTGCTGGGAATGACAAAGACACATTCTCGCTTGCAAAAGGTTCTTTCTATCCAAGCTTTCTGTCCCTGGGAGAGAGAGAAGTGGAAATTAGGCCCATGTCTTCCCGAGCCATCCTCAGAGTTCGTCCTCGCACTTTTGTCAAATGAATATGTGATTTACAGAAAGTTTACCCAAAAGCATCAGAGTAGACACCTGCCGGCTGTCCCCACCCACCTGGGCGGCAGCGCAGGTCTGGGTCTGCCTTGTCTCCATGGGTGCCTCCTCTAAGGACGGTGGTGGCGGTGACCCAGTGTCACAGAGACCCTCCCCCATGAGGTCATGGCAAGGACAGAGGCCACCTCTCTTCCCCTCAGACAGTCCTGGCCCCAGTCCCAGGGTGCACAGGTGGTCCAAGCTGGGTTCCCATCCTTCCGGAAGACCCTGTGAGCCCCACCCAAACCCAGCCTTTCTGGGGAGACCTCAGAGTCCGCCGGCCACTTGGCTCCCTTTTGCATAGCAGGAATGGCTATAATTCAAAACCTTCCCCAGGGCCTTCAGAAAGCAACGCCATACTCTTTTCTCTCCAAATAATTTCACGAGAGAGAAAGAGTAGCCATCAGCCCAGAGGGAAAAACACAGAACGGCGAGCCTCTGAAGCCCCTGCCCAGCCCTTCTTCATGGAATATTCTAGCAATCAGAGCATTTTCCGTCTGGGAAGAAAATGTGCTTACCCTTTTGCATTTCACTTCTCACTTCCCAGAAAAGCTGGGAGAGCATTATCCTTTTTTATTTTGGCGGGTGGGGAAAAAAACAAAGCTCAAAGTATTTGGACTACATGCATTTGACCAAAGACAAGAACTCCGAATAAATATTGAATTTCCATGAAAA
>PVKM010049243.1:0-10984 GCA_004027735.1 Carollia perspicillata
AATTTCTTTTTCACTGGCAAGTAAAAAGCCAAATGTGTGCTTTCCTGTGGGCAAATGTCTAGGTCTTTCATTATACACTTTTGTCTCAGTCTCACTCCTGCCTCTCTTTTATGTTCCTGGCCTGGTTTTCTTCTTTCCTACCACCTTCTACTTTCTACCTTAAGTTATTTATGAAGTGGTATGAAATACAAATAAATTAGTGAAACATATTAAAGTCTTAATAAAGAGGCCTCTCTTTTGTAGCCTTATCTTTTTAGCAGCTCTGTCAGCCACTGCTGCTTGTACTGGCTCAGGGAACACTGGCATAGGGGACTTGGAATTTTGGTCCTTACTCTGCCAGCAAGTCACTATACCCTTTGAGCCTCCTTTTCCTGTTATGGAACTTTACTGTGAAGTGGTGAAGAATAACAACATAAACACAAAACACTTGGATCAGGTACTTTATCAGCATAATAACAGGCATAATTGTGGTGAGACTTCTACTAAAACAGAACACCAGCACTTAGATTTCTGATTACAAATGTGCAAGGAAGGGCAATCAAGAGTGGGAAGCCAGCTCAGGGGCTAAGTCCAAATTCTTGCTAGCCCTTGAACTCTTGGCAAGTCACAGATAATATCATTCTCGAAGTGATGTGTTGTTGTGGGTACAGAGGGAGAAAGTAAAGACTTCAAACTGACGACTTGCAGCTAGAAGAACATTCTGAAGCAATTCCAAGGCCTGTGAGGGTAACTGGTGGAAGTTGACCAGCTCTGGTATCTCACTGCTTTCCTCAGCCAACCTCTCACTGGTGGAGATGAGCACTATGAGGATTGTACTTTAGGGAGCTTCATTCTTATGGACTTAAAATTTTGTGTTCTGAATGTTTTCTGAAAGCAGTCACTTTCCTTCTTCCTTCCTTCCTCCCTCCTTCCCTTCCTTCCTTTCTCCTTCCCTCCCTCTCTCCCTCTCCCCACTTCCTCAATTCTTTTAATCCAACCCGTGGAATACAGTCAGTCCTCCTTATCTATGGGTTTCATATCCACAGATTCAACCAACCATGGATCAAAAATATTCAGAAAAAAGTTACATTATTGCTGATGTACTATGTAGGCCTACAACGATTGCTTGTTGCATCTGTACTGAACATTACAGACGGTTTTCCTGTCCTTATTCCCTAGACAATATAGTATAACAACTATTTACACAACATTTACATTGTATTAGGTATTATAAGTAATCTAGAGATGATTTAAAGTGTACAGGAGGATGTGCATAGGTTATATGGAAATACTATAGCATTTTACACAAGGGACTTGAGTATCTGCAGGTTTGGTATCTGTGGGGTTACTGGAACCAATTCTCTGTAGACACCAAGGGAAGGCCATATTTACTAACTGCCCAGCACTGTGCTTGGACAGCTTTCTTGTGAAGTTCACTTTCTGTGTAGGTTATTCTAATACACAGGAAATAACTGGGGTGGGGTGGGGTGAGTGGGTAGTGGGTTTCAAGGCTGCACCTCTGTAACTGACTAGCAGACACTCTGACTGAGGGCCTTAAGGGAGTTTCACAACCCTGGAATGTGCAACTGAAAGGTTTGTGGAATCTTTATTCTGAGATTAAAAATCAAAATTATGGTGCTACCTGTCTTCACACATTATGTAGTATATATTTATAGAACTTCTTAGGCTAAATTGTTCTTTAAAAATATCTTGAATTTATTAAAAGAGTTGGCTATTTAGACAAAACTTCTGTTGAACACTACATTTTGGTGGGAGATTTGACTTTTGCTATCAGGCCCCTCTTGGCATTGGGTTGGAGATCACTTACAACTGTGATTCACAAACCTTAGCGTGAATCACCTAGGGTCATGTTGAAATGTAGATTCTGATTCAGTAGGTCTGGGGCAGAGGCCAAGACCCTCTGTTTAATAAGCTTGCTCACTTGTCTGCTTGAGGCTGCCGGTCTGCACACCACATCCTGAACACTGAGGGATTAATTGGATCAAGGTCTCCCAGCTGCAGCACTACTGACATTCTGGGCCTGGCAATTACTTGTTGTGAGGGTTGTCCCTATACTAAAGACCGTTAGCATCATCCTTGGAGTTTACCCACCAGAATCTAGTAGCACCCATACCCCCAACTGTAACGACCAGAAAATGTCTCCAAAATTCCCAACTGTCCCATGAAGGCAAAATCATTCCCAGTGGAGAACCACAGATTAGATGACTTTCAAAAACTCTCCCAAGTCCAGGTTTCTCTGATCAAAAGCCCATATCAAAACCTCTTAGTTTGAAAACAAACATGCCACTAAGCTTGAAAAAGATATCCCCAGAGCTGGCCTCTTATTTTACTTGTAAAGATATAAGGTCACAGATCAACCTTCTTTACAACAGCTACATGCAGCAGTGCCACCCCCCATCCCAGCTAAGGCTGGGTGTAGTAGCATTTGCACCCTCAAAGGGACCCTGATGTGTGGTGTGACTGGGTGGGGGTGTCCGGAAGGGGATGGCAGATCTCCCCACACAGGTACTCCATGATGAGACAGATGGGAGCCCCCCTGCTGGGACAAGTGCTGTTCACTCCTGCTCAGCAATGGAGCTCTTCCTCAAGAGGCAAGAGGGCAATTCATCTAAATCAACAGAACGTGTTCCTTTCTTTACAAGGGGACTTTGCTCCCATTATCCATGGAATCTAGTAGGTGTGTGAAGGCTTTAAATGGGGTTGGATGAGTGGCCGATTGCTCGGTGCACATCAGGATGGTAGCAGAGGTCCAACACTAATTGAGAAGACAGGCATTTTGGTCCCACTCACGATGAATGAGAGCCTGGAGACTGAACACCACAGAGAGAGTGAGCAAAGAGGGCAATTATTAATGACTATTGCCTATATGGATGCCTGTTTATTTGAAAATGGGCTATTAGCTTTTATCGCTCTGAAGGAAAAACGAGACAGTATTTCAATAGTTGGAAAAACTACTGTGCTTCCCAAGTAACAAAATCAAGTCTTCAGATGGAAAGTTCCACATACAACAACTGTAGAGAAATTTCCAGAGACAGTGATGAGTAGGAATAGTATGCATGTGTATTATAGTGAAAAAAAAAATGGGAGCATAATCCAAAATGCTTAAAATGGCTTTTCTTTAAGGAGGGACAAGCATAGAAGCTAGACTTCTTCAAATGTACCTTTTTATTCTGACATATCTGACCCTGGAATTATGAAAATTAAAAAAAAAACCTTTTTTTAGAGTAGTTTTATGTTCACAGCAAAATTGAGGTGGAAGTAGAGTTCTCACAAACTTCCTACCTGCACCCACACAAGTACAGCCTCCCTCACTATGGACATCCTACACAAGAGTGGGGCAATCATCACACTCCATGAACCAACAGGTCATTATTACCAAAAATCTATAGCTTAAGACAAGATAACTGCAAAAAAATGTTTTTAACAGTTTTCAACACTGGACATTATACAGTTATTTTTTTTGAGATAGTGTTGGTATTGTTATTATGAGGTTGTCATGTAAACAATGTGGAATAAAGTTAACAGGTTACTAGTGATAGTCTATCATTCCTGATGTTCTGAAAGCCAAGACTGTTAGTGTGGAAGAAAGGGGATAGAAGTGGAAAATAGATGAAGCTAAGTGAACACCTGCAATCCTGGAAAATTAGCATTAGGAGCTCATGGAGTAGGAAGTATTTTAATGTGTATTTTCTAGTTCTTTCACTGTAAAGGCCTCAAACCAGTGATCAACCCAGAGCAATGAGTATCCCTTTTGTTCAGACTGTGATTTGCAAATTTCTAACTAAAAAACAAAACAAAACAACAACAAAACTCAGGGATCCTTGGAGAATGGGCTGATTTCACATCTGTGCCAGGAAATATACAAGATGAATCTGAAACATCTCATGATATCAAAATGAGAGAAGTTATCAAAGGCTTTGAGGGTCATGGCAACAGGGCTCAGGTGCAGCCCAAGGAAGGATCCACATCTTATTGATGATAATTTGAATACCAATAAGAAAAATACTGCAATGTAACATCAAATATGTTTAAATTTGTGTACTCATAATGGCAATAAAAAGAAAACAAATTGGTTGCTGCAGGAGGATGCAAGTGAACTAAGTCATTATTTTGAAAAATGGTAATTAAAGAAGAAGGTTGGCTAAAAAGCTCATTTTTTTTTTCCAATAAGATGGCTCTAGTTGTCTTTAACTTCACTTGAAACAATTTTGTTAGGTTGTATTGTGACAGCTGTCATATCAGTGTATATTTTTTAAAGAACTTATCAAAATTGGTAAATTTTAATATTGTAGATAGGAGAAAATACACAACATTTTTGGAAGATCATGTTTTTTTTTCAAGAAAGGTAAACACACAACTGAAACACAAAGATTTGTGCAGTGTATGGACAAGGTGCTGTGACTGACTGAAAGTGTTGAAGGTGGTTCGCAAAGTTTTGTGCTAGAGATTTCTCCCTGAATGATGCTCCATGGTTGGGTAGATGGGTTGAAGTTGATAACAATCAAATCAAGACATTAACTGAGAATAATCAATGTTACACCACATAGGAGATAGCTGACATACTCAAAATATCCAAATCAATAAAGTTATTGGTGAAAATAAAAAATGTGTCTTTTATTTTATGCAAAAAACTACATGGACTTTTTGGATAACTCGATCTTTAGCTTGCTTTTCTTATCTGAACTGTACTGAGGATAATGGAATGGTATATGAGGGGCAGTTTTTCTTATTAGAAGTATTCCAGTTAGGAAACAAAAAACATCACTATTTTGCAACCTCTAATTAATTAATGGCATTGAATTCTTAACAGCCACACAAGACATTATGTACCTTGGGATAGAAGAATACAGTACCACCTACAAAATAATCTTGCTTAAAAAAAATCCAGTTCTGAAATTGATCAAGCCTCTGGATCTCAGTTCCCACTGATGAGCAATACAAAGGATAGAACACATTAAGAGACATTGTAGGGATACAATCTGGAAACTCAACAAGACAAATGGCCTGCTTTCTTCAACAAATAAGTTTCAAGAAACTAAAAGATAGAGGGGAAAACTATTAATGAAAAAGGCTCAAAAGAAATGTCTACTTCTTAAAATGTGGATATCAATAAAAATATTTTGAGAAAGTATGACATAATGAGACAACTGGAAATAACACTGACTGGATATTTGATGATATTAAGGGATAATTGTTAATGTTAAGGTGTAATATGGTATTTTCATCTTTTAGAGACACATTCTGAAATACCTGGGGATGAAGTGAGATGTATTGGGGATTTGCTTCTAATTAGCACAAGACAGGGAAGTGGTGAGGGTAAAGGTGAAACAAGATTGACAGTGAGTTAACTGATCACTGCTGAAGCTAGGGGATGGGTTAATGGGGAGTCATTGCACTGGTTTGTCTCTTTTGTACACATTTGAAAATTTTCTATGATGAAAAAGTAAAAAAATAACTACAGGTGTGGGCAAAAGTAGGTTTACAGTTGTAATACATGGAGATAATAATAAATAAATAACACAATGATGTAGCTCAGTGGATTGAGCGCGGGCCTGTGAACCAAAGGATAGCGGTTCGATTCCCAGTCAGGGCACATGCCTGGGTTGCAGGCCAGTTCCCAGCAGGGAATGCATGAGAAGCAACCAAACACTGATATTTCTCTCCCTCTCTCCTTCCCCCTCTAAAGATAAATAAATAAATAATCTTTAAACATTTAAAATAAATAAATAACACAAGAATAAACTCTGTGTTTGGTGTACTCACAACTCTAAACCTACTTCTGCCCACCCCTGTATATCACAGTCAAGTGTTTATAAAAACCTTAGGCTCCAAAGGAAGGGATATCTTTGCCTTTGTGTTGTGTTTCCTTTCAGGCTCTACCACTACTCAGTACTAGCTGCCTGATCTGTAACCTGGGCCTGCATGCAGCCTTAAGGATCCTTAGTGATGGCTCTAATTTATAGAATAGCAGGATGGTCATGAGCATGGACACGGGAGCCAAGTACCTAGCTTCAAATTCCAGCTCTGCTATTCCCTAGCTATATAACCTTGCATCCTTTCTTTCTTTCAGTTCCCTCATCTGTGAAATGGGGCTAATAGAAATTCCACTGTAGAGGTTGTTGGGCAGATTAAATAAGCTCACATTTGTCAGTCACCAAGATAGTGCCTGCCACATACTAAGTGCTAAAGGCATGTTAGCTTCCCCTCTTTGCTATTTTACTATTTCTTCAGTTCTGGCTCAGGGCTCAGAGAGTGGAATAAAAGAGGGTTAATTAAGAAGCACAGAGCACCATGTGGGTGCTGCCTCTGCTTGGGGGTATGGTCCATGCCTCTGAGGACGTAACAGCTAATCTGTACGCACATTAAGGAAGATTGGCCTATGAAGAGGGGTGTGGTGGGGCCAGGGCATCCCAGGCCAATGTTATTTCATGTGCAAAGATGCAGAACTCTGCAACTTTGGGGCAGGTTGAAGCAACAGTGAATGGTTCATTTAGGCAACAGTGGGGACAAAGAGGAATTCCATGGGTCCCCAGGATGTTTCTGAAACTGCAACCTCTGCACAGTGCAGGGACAGGATCCTTGCAACAGTCCTCTGATGTTGGCAGGGTAAGGGAGCATGATTCACCTGCCCAAAGTCATGTTGTTAATAAGTACGTAAGCTAGTATTTGAGCACACCAGCCTGTGTGGTTCCAAAAGCCCTTTAGAAATCTGACTTTTACCATATTCTTCTTGGCTCTGGGAAAGTAAAAGTAAAGCAGTGTATGTATATAAAACCCTATTTCCTTACATATACCTCATTTTCATTTGGCAGTGCTATCAACTGCCAAGAAAGGCTTTCAGTGATGAGTACTTTCACTTGGCACATTTGAATTACAAATTCTAATCCATTTCCAAGTGGAGCTGTCAAGTACACAGGTAAGTGGAGAGCCTGAAGTTTGGAGAAGTCTGTACTGGAGATGTGTGGAAGCCATCATACAGAGGGTAGAAGTAGTCATACAATCAGCATGTAAAGGGGATCAGTCAATATCACCAAGGGAGCAAGTGAAGGCAAACAAAAGAAGTGACGTTGAGTGCTAGGGCACTCTGAAAAGAAAAAGTTGGAGAGCAGTAAAGGCACCCGAGGAGCAACCATGAGACAGGAGGAAGGCAAGAGAGGGTTGTGTCTCAGAAGCCAAGTGAAGACGGTGATTCAAGGGGTGACTGTTGCATCTGATGCCACTGGTGATCAGGCATGGTGAGGACTGAGGGTTGTCCAAGGGATTTGGCAACATGAAAGGCACAGGAGGATTTTACAAGAGAGGTTTTGGTGGAGTGGTGGTAACCTGTACCTCAGGCCTAAAGCATCCCTTATGACGGCTCTGACCTGGTAGGTGATTATGGTGGTTAGGGGTATTACCAAGGAGCTTCCAAAAACAACTCACTTTGTGCCAGAGGAGAGAAGACATGAGGTGATGGGAACACAGTTGGAACTGGGGTACCTTCTTGACAGGACCCCCAGGACAGGCTAGATTCTTGGGTGCTTTTGCTAGGTCTAAGGGCCTTTTGCCAATTGCACCCACTGCTACTATTGTTGGGTGGAGTGGCCTAGATAGATACAGCCTTGGTGGTGCTGTGGGAACTGAAGGGATCTGCAATCTGTGCCATGGCCAACCCCTGCCCTTCACTAGGCTGAGGGAGATGCTTGTTCTCAGGGCAGAGCTCTCCAAGAGGCCCAGGCTGTAACCCCAAGGGAGTACATGATGACCCAGGAAGGCAACTACCATGTGGACAACTCAGGATGAATGGGAGAGCTCAGTCCCCCTCTCTCCAGCAGGCACTGAAGGATGATGACACTTGAAAGAGATCAGGAGAAAGAGGTTGGCCCAAGGATTCCATGGAACTAGGGACTTATACTGACAACAAGGAGAAGCAGGCAGGGCCACTGGCACCTCCCACCATCTAGTGCCTCCAGGGGCTACAGGATGCTCTCTGCAGAGTCAGAGAGCATTGGTTTCCTCAGATTGTAAATTACTTCTCTTACTCCCTCCAACAAGACTTCCCTCCCCTTAGTGCAGTTAGTATCACATGGGAAAAGAAAAATCATGGATTGACACAATTATCACAAAGACTGGTGATCAGTTTATCTTGGAGTGGGATTTTTAAATGGCACATATTAATTTGTATGACTCTCCTGTTGGTGGAATTTAAAACGGTGAAATAAGAAGGGAAAAAGAAACTATCAGCATGGGTGTCCAAACTTTTGGTGTCTCTGGACCATACTGGAAAAAGAAGAATTGTCTTGGGCCACACATTAAATACACAAACAATAATGAAAACAAACCAATCTCATGTTTTAAGTAAATTTATGATTTTGTGTTAGGCCACATTTGTAGCCATCCTGGGCCACTGCAGGTCGGACACCCCTGAATTATGGTGATGTATGTTAACAGTAACAGGACTTATTGTGATGATTGTTTTGCAATATATACAAATATCAGATCATTATGTTGTGTACCTGAAACTAATATAATGTTATGTCAATTATAACTCAATTAAATAGGAAAAGAAGGGGCAAGAAAATTCAGATTGGTGCAGACTTTTTTTTAATGGATTGGGATCGTGATGAGGAGTCCTTTCTCAAAGCCTACTCTGCCTCCAGGTAAATTTTACCAAGAAAATAAAATATTGGGCAAAAGAAGTTAATAGTAGATTAGAACCAGGTTTCCCACTAGACTGAGGTCTCTTACAATTGGCACAAAGAACGCTTCTGGAATGGGAATTGGTTGAACTGAGTGTAGTGATGAGATGTCCACAACTCTACCCTGTGGAGGCAGCTGATGCCTTGAGGTCCTCAGGTGGGATGAGGTGAAGCTGGCACCAGGGACAGACTGCTCAGTTTCATTTTAAAGGAAATGAGCTCCAAGTCCAGGAGAGACTGATAAGCTGGTAATACTAGGTGCTCCTACACAGTGTTTACCTGGAACGAAAACTTCTAAGGTTGAGGCAAGCCAAAATCTATATATAGGTCAAGAATAACTGGGAGGTTAAAAAACATAGGGAAAATATTGGAATTAAGTCAACTGAAATATTGATGAGAGTTATCTGGAAGGGAAAGAGCAGGGAGAATGGATATTTTGATTCTTATTTATATTTTTCAGTATTTTATGTATTTTATACTATGAGCAAGTATTGCTTTCATAATTAGAAAAAAAGAATAAGTACTATAGAGGAGGAAAAAAGTTTACTGGATTTTCCTAGAACATGAGACTGACTGTGAAGAGATTAGTGATAAAGTCATCTATTCTAGACTTTCTAAAAATGTAGGGAATTTGAGTTCAGAACCTGGTGGATGGATTCTTCATGTTTTGAACCTGCACAATGAAATAAAACTATTATTATTTTTAATCATCACCTAAGGACTTTCTTTCATTGTTTTTTCAGAGAGAGGAAGGGTTGAGAGAGAGAAACAGTGGTGTGAGAGAGAAACATTGACCAGCTGCCCTCTGCATGGGCCCTGACTGGGGACCTAAAGTGCAATCTAGGTATGTGCCCTGACTGGGAATTGAGTCTGCAGCCTTTGGCTTATGGGATGATGCTCCAATCAAATAAGCCACACTGGCCAGGGCATAAAACTACCATTTTGAATACCATGCAATGCTTTACTTTTTAAAAAGAGTACAGTAACTGAAAAAGCAGTATCTTAAACTTTATAGTCTTTCCTATTTTTGAAAGTGTTTTTACTTTTTCTCTTGCATGTTCAAAGATAAATTTTGGGCTTAATCCATCTTTTACAGTACAGACATACCTTGGAGATACTACAGGTTTTGTTTCAGACCACTGCAACAAAGCAAGTATTATAATAAAGCAGGACATACTCTTTTTGCTAGTGGAGGGTCTTGCCTTTAATTTGTAAAAATATGCAACGTCTATGAAGCTTGGTAAAGTGAGACAAAATGAGATATGCCTATAGTACAACGATCTGTTCCTTGACTTCCATTATTTTATGGTCACTTAGATGACTCTATTTAATATATCTTTAAAACAAGTTCCCTACCATCCTTTTGGAGAGGGTGTGGAACATAATATTAATGATCTTGTTTGAGAGAAAACCTCTGTGATGTCAAGAGAAACAAGGACTTTTCTCATTTATAGATGATGAGACTGATGCTCAGAAATGGTGAATATGGCTCCACACTTGATGTACTTGAACTAGGACCCAACTTTTCAGACTCCTCATCCAGTGTTTCTTTCACTGTGCCAAGCTAAGTAGTGGGGCATTAGGATGGCTCTCTGTGACACTTGCCAGGGATAGTGATGGGTAGGGCCCTACTGCCTTCCAATCCTGGTGACCCCCCCACCTGGAAAGGTACAAAGTAGTTAGCCAGGTTGTTCATCTACTCCTAGGAAGCACATTAAGAACCAGTCAAACAAAGCTGCCAAATTCAACAGTAACAATTAATATTTCCCAATATTGGTTTCAGAGTAAGGGTTAGTCCCTCCAAAGACCTGCTGTCCTCATTTGGTGACATTTTTTTGTTTGTTTGTTTAAAATGTTGTTCCTCTGAGCATCCTGAGTCCCTCTACATGACCCTGGGGAATTCTTTGCCCTGTTTTCCCTCATCGACGAGAATCTTGCTGTGTTAGGTTCTTGGGGTCGCCATAACAAGTACCACAAACTGGGGGCTTAAGTGACAGATTTATTCTCTCACAGTTCTGGAGGCTGGAGTCCTAGGTCAAGTTGCCAGCAAGATTAGTTCCTTCTGTGGTCCCACTCCTTAGCTCATAGATGCCATCTTCTCCCTATGTCTTCACATTGTCTTCCTTCTGTGCATGTCTGTGTCCAAATTTCCTCTTTATGATGACACCCATCATACTGGATTAGGGCACACCCTAGTAACCTCATTTTAACTTGATTACCACTGTAAAAGAGGTCACATTCTGAGGTACTGGGGGTTAGGACTTCAACATTAGAGTATTCGGGGGACATACTTCAGCCCATAATAT
>PVKM010049244.1:0-10988 GCA_004027735.1 Carollia perspicillata
GTGTGTGAATCATACCGCAGCAATATGAAGTCGGGTTTGGGCGGGTCTAGTGGATGGTATGCCTTCCTTTTACTGTTACTAAGAAACAATGAGTGAGGCGACTCCGTGGAGATCAAAATTTGATGACGGCGAAGGAGTCATGATTCAGTATTTGCTGTTCCAGATCCCTGTCCTTTGCTCTTTCTCCCAATCTGTGGTGATTTCACGATAATAAATATACTACCACAAGTGCTAATGTAGTATAACGTTATTGCTACAATTTTATTGGTTAAGTATTACAATCTTCTCAAGCCTCATCTCATTTAATTCTCACAACCGAGGTGGGTGACAGAGCTGAGATCTGAACACAGTTCTGTACCCAAACCCGAGTTATTCACTCTGCCAGTGATTCCCATTGGCTGCTTGCATGTTTACGGTTCACCTGTGTATTAATTCATCCTGTAGATATTGCTCGTATTCCTTATTATAAAGATGTTACATGAAACAAAGCAGAACTAGCTCAGAGAAAGAGAAAAAAAACAAACCAAAACAAAAGACCTTCCTTCATTCTTTAATTCTCTCCTTCCCTCCACCCAAAACCTAGTTGATAAAAGCAACAACTAAGAACAATCTGACAGTGGGCACGGAGAGATGGGAGGGGATAATGGAGGGGAAGGGTTCTCAGAACAACTATAAAGGACACATGGACAAAACCAAGGGGCGGGTGGAAGCGGGGGAGGGAGGTGAGGATGGCTGGGGTTGCGGGGGAGTCATGGGGAGTATATGCAGACAACTGTACTTGAACAAAAATAAAATAATTTAAAAAATAAAATACAATCAAAATGGTAAAAAAAGAAAATCATAATAAATACTTTTTTATTTACTATGTCACTATTTAAAAAAAACAAAATAAAATAAAAACCACTCAGTAAATCCTCTGTGCTCAACACCCTATTAGGCCATGGGAATGAGATTGCAAAATTGAGAAAAATCCCTGTGTTTCTGGAGTCCATGGTCTACATGGGAGAAATAAAAGCAAAGTATGTAGATAGGTAACTATAATTTTATGTCTTATAAACCTCGAGTCAGAGTACTGCAAGCACCGTTGACTCCTACTGGTCCTCTCCCCTGGTTTCCTCTCTCTACCAGCACCTCCCTGGGTGCGCAGACTGTTTTGAGGATTGGGTATGTGTTACATCATAGTGATCCATGAAGTATTATCTCAACGTTGACATTTTATCTGCCCTAATTAGAGGCATTTCATAGACACAAACAAAGCCTTTGATACTAGTTACAGAGAGAGAAAAAATAGGTCATGTGTCAGAACAAGCTGGGATTCAGGGGAGGTAAGAACTGTTCTTTTCGCACTGAGTGCGGCTGAGGGGAGATGTGGGACGGGCCTGGAAACAGGTCAGAGTGCCGAGGGGCATGTTCGGAGGGAGGGAGGAGGTGGACAGTGATGGAAGCCCTTCCCCTCTCTGGGCCACACGTCCTCCTAGGGAGGTGTTCTCTTATGGCCAGAAAAGCTGTGCATTTCTGGAATATTTATATATATTCGAAATAAGTTCATAATGCACTTAAAATCCTGAGAAATTATTTCTGAATATTTAAAATCTATATTTAAAATCTATATTTAACCATACAACATATATGGATGGGCTTCAATGAATCTGTGAATTCCATAAAATTATATATAAAATTGTGTGCTTATGTGCGTTCTTCTACAGAGGGTCTCTAGTAGAAGGTCTCTAGCAGAGACCCTCTAGTAGAGAGGGTCTCTAGCTTTCATAAAATTCAAATTCATGACTCTAAAGTGATTAAGACCCAGTGAATAGAAAATTAAAACTTGAGAAAGGAAGCCCCATAACAAGAATGTTTTCTACCATAAAACCAGGGCTCGTCGTCACACAGTCCTGACACAAACACCGCACTCACATCGAGAGCCACCGACTGCTTGGCCCAGGACTTCTTCACCTGGTCGTACATGATCGTGTTGTTGATGCCCAGGCCACAAAAGATGACAAACGCCTAAGAAAGAGAATGCCCACTGATTAAAAATTGCAATAACTCATTGGAATAATCTCATATAAAAGCAGGCAGTCACCAGTGATGGGCCCGAAAACATCACTTTATTGTACACAGAGGTAGGCCTTGGGGAGACATGCACATTAAAACCCTTAATGACTGTGGTCATGTACAGCTTTACAGCTCACACTGCACCTCAGAAAAAACAACAATTTACTGTCATTGTGGAGAAATGACTTCATAAATTTAAAAACATTTTTACAGACTGTTTAAATGTGTTCTTTTTTTAGGTTATGGACTGATTTTAGTAATTCTCTTCCATTTAACCAAAAGCAACCTCTTTCAATAGTGAGCCTATCAAATATTTTGGCAAAGCAACCGAATGTACCCATAGTTAAATATTAAGAGGAAGGAGGATTGGTTTAGAATGAGTTAGTGAGGAAACTGTGAGGTATTCTCGGCTGAAGAAAACTAACATGGGGTTTTCACGTTGCTTACTAGTCTAGACTCTGCAAGGAAGCCTGCTCAAGGCCCGCCTCTCCAGCTCAAGGGCAGCCTGGAGTAAAAGGGGGCTTATAAACCTCAGACAGCTGATGGCAACACACCCGGCAGAGCTGGCCAGAGGGCTTACCACTCTCATCACACCCAAACAAAGACAATAAGACAGCACTTTGGAGAAGAGTGGGCAACTCAGTTCTGTAACAAAATCACGCTAAGAATAATCAATGGTCACAAAAGAATCTAAACAGTGAAAAAAATCAAATCAAATCTTACCTAAGCATCAATACATTCTTTAACATTTCCTTTAAATTCTGTCACACTGTTTAAGTATGATAATTATTAACAATTATTTATCCTTACAACTTTGGGCAAGCAGCAACCAGGAGACTACTGGTGTCTCAACTATACCACTTGGTTAATTTTCTCACCTCAAAAAGTCGTTGATCGGCATCATCGAAAGGTTTTCCATCAAGTCTATTTAACACCTGAGCCACTCCTGTGGGAAGAGTTTGGGATATGTGGTCATTTTCGGCACTGGACAGTGTGTTCCTACAATGTACAGTAGTAAGCCCCAGCAGGCTCTAGGCCTCCTTTACGTAATCCGAGACACCCTGTTTAATCTCTGCTCTCTCCAGCACCTGTGTTCTCCATACAGCAGATCAGAGGGGTCCTGAAATGCAGGCTACTTCCAGCCTAGATACTAGCTTCAGCGAAGCCTGGAGTTCTACCAGGCATCCACTTGATTTTCTGAAAACTGTTTTCAAGATGACTGTGCACAATCACTCTGAGAAGTCTGCCATATACACACGAACATATACATACAGGGTGGGGCCAAAATAGGGTTACAGTTGTATGTATGGAAAATAACACGACAATTATAAACTCCGTGGTTCACATACTCACAACTGAAAACAACTGTAAACCTGCTTTTCCCCCACCCCGTATATATAACTGAATATGTGTAACTATGTATATCTACATATATAGCCACACACACACACAATTTTTTTTTTCAGTTCAGGTTTGAGGGAGGCAGGACGACGCGGTGGTCAAGCACACTGGCTCTGAAGTTAGGCTTGTCTTGTTTCAAATTTCAACCCCATCTTGAGCTAGTTACCTAAATTGTTTAGCACCAAATTTCCTCATTTGTAAAATGGAGGTTAAAATATTAACTATCTCAGGGTGTTATAAAGATCAAATGAGGTAATGTTTGAATGTCTACAAAGCATATTATTCCACATGGAGTGCACAGTCAAAAAATATTAGGAATGATGATACAGTTAACCCTCAAAGCAAAGTTAGGGCTGTGGTCTGCTACCAATGGGGTGCACATAATCCTAACAAACTTAATTCACGTGTCCTTCCTCTTTCCAAAGTTCATTTCCAGCATAGACTGGATGTTCTGGGGCATGACTATGAAAACCTACAAGTTTAATAAAAAAAACTCATCAATCTTATAAACTACTTCCCTGTGTGCCCATTTAGAACAAACAAAAAATAGCTGTAATTCTCAAGCATGTGCTTATTTTTCAAAACACCTAATTTCCCACCAAGGAGGTAAGTCATGATATGCTAAAAGATGTGTAATTAAATGCAAATCTTTTGGCATGTAACAGGCAAGCCATGGTCTTCATTTTGAAAAAATAACAGATGTTTACTTTGAACTTAAATATATTTTAAACTCCATACATGATGTAATAAATGCTTTATACTAGGGGCTCAAATTCCCAAATCTTAGAATATTCTTTATATCCAATAACATACCATTTTTTTCCTGTAAATTAAGCAAACGGATGAAAAAATTTCTCTTAGAAGTCAAGTCTTAACAACATTCACAGCGTAGTGAATTGGTAAGTAGCAGTGTCTCAGAGCTGAAGTGGCAACGTTGGGGGAAACAAAGAGGCAAATGGATGCATTGGTTGCCAAGTGCATTAGTTACCTTATGTCTCTTAGAGAAAAGCTCACATTTTCTTTGCACCCCCAATAATTTTCACTAATGCTGGAATCCTTCACGGCTTTTCTACCTTACCCACTGCCCTCTTCTTGCCTAGACTCCTTTCTTAGTTTCAATGCTTTTCCTGAGTTTTTGAGGGGAGGGAAAGGAACAAGGAAAGAGAGAAATTGGAAGCTGCTTTGGCCCACAATTCCCTTATTCTGGGGAAAGTGTAGCTTATTGCAAAATCATCGACGCAGAAGAATGTATGTCTAGTATATGTCAAATACTCATGTTCTTTCTTCCTTTCCATGTAATCCATGTGCAAATGCATAGATGTAAATATGCAGACGCAGCGGGAAAGTCTGTGTGAGGAGGTAGGAGGCCTGAGTTTTCTGACCTTGCTGCCAACTCGCTCTGTGACTTTATTCTTCTTTGTGCTTCCCCACCCTCTCTGCCAGAGGGTAAGATGAGAGAGTCCCATTGCTTTCTGAGATCCCCTCCAGCTTCAAAGTTACTGGTTTTTATTTAAAGGAATAAATATTTGTTCATTGATCTGATTTATAATGTTGATTCATCAGGACTCTGCACTTATGAGATTATGTAAGAGTTTGAGACATAAGTTTATGAATCCAGAGCATAAAAATTGAGAACACGTTTAAAAAAAAAGAAATAGGGTGGGAGTAGGGGAATGCAGGCAACCATAATGGAACAACAATATAATAATTTAAAATTTAAAAAAAGGAAAATATTTGTATTCACCTATTTAAGTAAAATAAGTATATATATTTTTTAGAGGAAAAAAGAAATAGGGGTATTTAAAAGTAAATTTGTATTCTTTAATAAAGATATTTCAGCATTTAGATAATGTCTTACCAATTATCTGGTGGTTGCTATTCCAAATAGGTACGCAGAGAACTGATCTTATATGAAAACCAGATATCTGGTCAGCCTAGGGTATAAGAAAGTAGTTAATTGAAATTAAATATTATATACTCATTACTGTCTTACTACTCTTCATAGCAAATAGTTTTAAATAATCTTTTAAAAGACACATTATAATTTAGTTTTTAATGTATATACTTACCCGTCTCTTTTAATTTAAAGCCTCATAATGAACATCCTAAAGAAATCAAGCCCTAAGCAAATATGAATCATCCAAAGCACCCCACTCCAACACCACCTCCCCCATCTCTGTAGCTGCAGGGAGCTGGGTGTAAGGCTGTCCTGATCACGATCACACCATCAGACAAGAATTCAGGCAACAGTTTAGCTTTTTCTCTGGGTATTTAAAGCATTTTAATTAAACCAGGGTTAATATTTCTCTTTGATTGGGCACATCTGTTAAAAAAAGTTTGAGTTTATAATTCTGTCATATATATATAAGATCTGTCCAGCCATGTAATAAAAAAAAATGGAGACATTTATTGAAGAAGATACAAGATACAAGAAACAGTATACACAGGACAATGATGTCTCTGTCCCCTTCAAAGTAGACTCCTTGAGACCTCACACAGTTTTCCCAATTGCCATCAGCTGCCCTGTCATATTTTCCTGAATCTCATCAATGGTCTGAAATCTCTTTGCTTTCAAAGGTGATTTTGGTTTTAGGAAAAGGCAGAAGTTGCAGGGCACCAAATCTGGGCTGAAGGGGAACTGAGTCACCTGGGTGATTTGATGTTTCACAAAAAAACTTTGCATGAGCTATAATACATGAGCAATTGTGTTGTCGTGATGAAGCTGCCAATCACCAGTTGCCCATAACTGAGACCTTTTGAATCATCCAATAGTTTCCATGGAGGAATGTTCAAGCTTAACACAAACTTTGATGCAGATTTGTCACTCTACTCGCTTAGTCATTTTCAATACAACAGCCACACAGTACACACACTCACTCAACAGCATCACTTCCACTCACTTCCACTGACTAGTACAGTGAAGTGGTCACTGTTCACACATGCGCATTCCAGTCCACTCTCCTCGGCTGCCAGGTTACATCAATGTCGTACAAACCATTCCTGTGAAATTAACAATGGCTGGACTTTTTCAGGACACGCCTTGTATTTACTTTAAATACTCTATATTTTAACATTGCTAATTTACTGTGTATGTTGTAAAAATAGTATACAAAAAATTAAAGTTGCAAAAAATAAGAAAAATGTAGAAGTTCAAAGATCTACTTTCTGTACAGTAATAGATTATCAGGAGATGACATATTTAAAATATGAAGGCATAATTACCAGCATGAAATAGACATCATTCCTTAACTAGAGCCACAATATTAAAACCGATGGTCCCCATCTGAACTGTTAGGTAAGAGCTACTAGTGAAAAAGGTCAACCTGACATCTCAATACTATAAGAAAAAAGCAATAATATATCAATGTCCTAGATCATGATAATTGGGATAAAAAGATATTTTTATATTTTAAAATATTCATAGTAGAAGTTAAAACTGCATATTTAAAAATTTTGAAATTGGAATTTACACACCTAAGTTTTATATTTCAGTTGTTTTGGTTTTCTTCTGAGAAATTAATTTTCCAGATGTTTTCTACTCTTCACATCAATACGTCAGTTTCTTTGCTTTTCAGTACTTTTTTGGCCCTGTTCAAGTAATATTTCCCTGCCCCTTCCTAGCTCATGAAGATATTCTCCTAATCTTTCTGTAAAATTGTTATTGTTTCAACTTTCACATTTAGATTTACAATCTAACTGAAATGACTTTGGGGTGTAGCTAGGAGTCAAGAGTCTTTGTTGCAAGTGGGTATCCTATTGACTCAGCACCATTTGGAGTCGAGGTGCAGGTAGAGAATACTTCTTTCCACCACTCTGCAGTACCACTTTTTCACTAATCAGGAGTTCATGTGTGTTTGGATCTAGTTCTAGGCTCTCTATTCTACTTTACTGATCTATGTGTCTGTTCTTATGCCAATACCACACTACCTTAAATAATACAGCCTTAGACTAGGTCTTGGTACCTGCTTGGTATAAATCCCCCAATTTTGTCCTTCTTCTTTAAGAATGTTTGGTCATTTTTTGGCCTAGGCATTTCCATATTAATTTTAGAATCAACTTAAAGTTTGCACGCACACACATGCACACACACACACTAAAATATTTACTGGGATTCTATTGAATCTATCAATCAGTTTGGGAGAGAACTGGCATCTTTACAACACTGAGTCTTCAAATCCATAAATATCCCCTTATTTAGGATTCTTAAAATTTCTCAAAGCAAAATTTTATAGTTATCTATGCAGAAGTCTTACACTTAATTTGTTATAGTTATACTTTGTGTTTTAAAAGTTCATGTCATTGTAAAGTAAGACATCTATTAGTAATTTATTTCTTTTTAAAAAATATTTTATCTATTTATTTTTAGAGAGAAGAAAAAGGAGAGAGAAAAAGAGGGAGAGAAACATCAAAGTGAGAGAGAAACATCGATCTGTTGCATCTCCTACATGCCCCAACTGGGGGACAGAACTTGTAACCCAGGCATATGTCCTGACTGGGAATCCAACCTCTAACTTTTTGTTTTGTGGGACAATGTCCAGCCAACTGAGCCATACCAGTCAGGGCAGTAATTTATTTTCTAATGCTTTCTATAGCTATATAAAATATAATTGGTTTTATATATTGAACTTGCATTCATAAATCTTGCTAAATTCAATTACCACCTTTAATGTGTCATCTGTAGTGTTTTGGATTTTCTAGGGACATCATGTCGTCCTACTCTTAAATTCTGTGCCTTTTAATCATATCATTTTAAAGCACGTGGATTTTTTCAGCTTGTTAACAGGATGAATTATATTGACTGATTTTTCAAAATTCCAGATCCCAACAAAACAAAACCAATAACATGCGCACAAATCATTGACCCAGGGCACTCCTCCAGCATTTATTTATTTGCCACGTCCTGTGCATCAGACATGTTGCCGGGTACTAAAGACATAAAAATGAATTCAGACAGTTACTACTTGTGATGATCTCACAGGCTAGTAAAAATACAAATAGTTAAGATAAAATAGGTCTCCAGGTAAAGAATGTTCACAACATTATAGAAAAGCCAGCAACTGACTGTGGTTAGAGAAACTAGGAGCAGCTTTTGACTCTTAAAAGTGGGTTTTCAAAGACAAGGATGACAGTGAAGATGGTAAGCTAACATTTACTGGATGTTCCCTCTGTGTCTGGCACCCTATTCAGGGATTTCACATGCACTCTTTCCTACATTTATTAAAACAACCCTAGGAGGTTAACTTCCTCCCTTATCAGAAAAGACTTCGAGAAATTAACAGCCTTGCAAGTGAAGAGACAGGCTCAAAGGAAGCCAGACAATAACAAACATCCATCGACTTCATCTTCCACAAGAACAAAGTGGTTTTCTTCTGCTCCCTAAGGATAACGTCTACATCACAGCAATGCTGGGGAGCATGAAGAGAAGGAAGTCAATTTTAGCGAAGTCTGGAAGGTGTCTCTACAGCCTTGGGCAAGCCAGAGCAGCACGAGAATGCCTGGGTCTGTTTTGTTTTGCTCGGGGTCGTACAAATTGTGGGTGGTCCTCCACAGCACCCAGCGGTAGGCACGACTGCCTCTGCCAACTCTGCGGCAGCTGAAAGCTCTGTCTAACCTCACCTAAGAAATCAAATCCAAAACGGCTGAGGAAAGAGGTTGCAGGTCAAAAAGGAAGGGAACGTGCAGTGAGCGAGAGAGAAACAAGGACAGAGACAGTTGGAGAGGCTGGTGGTGAGAAAAACGAAGCTTAGCCTGCCTCTCCGTGAAGGGAAAGAGGATTTTTTTAACCCCAAACCACTGCAGTTTCTCAGAAGAACTTTTTAGTCTGGGAAGGTGGGAGCTGTGTTCTCCCATCCCCACAGAGGGTAACATCGGGCCTTCTGGTTTGAGTGAGGGTGGCAGAGTTCCTTGAGGTGGAGAACACGGGAAGTTTGAGGGGAGAAATACCAAGTTTAGACTGGCACTCGTGACAATTGAAAGGACAACTGGTGAGAAAGAAGAGCTAGAATACTAATCTGGAGTCATCACCTCTGGTGTTACGTGAGTGGGTAAAATCACCAACGGAGAGCATGTCCGAGTAAAAGACACACACAAAAGGATAAAAAATTGAACCCGAGAGGACACAATATTTAGGACGGGAAGAAGAAGGTGGAGTTAGTGACAGGCATGGAAAAGAATGCAAAGCTCATACTCTAACTGCAAGGCATTGTAGGATTTCTAATGTGTGAACACGTTACTGCAGCCTTTCTGGACATGAACTTACTGACATGTACCCAGAGTCTAAAAGAGTACACATACCTTTGACTTACCAATGCCATGTCTAGAAATGTATCCTATGGCAATTATCACAGCTGTGGACAAAAGGTTACCTATAAAGGTGTGAACCATAGCCTTACTTATGATAATGGCAGGTTTGAAGTAACCTAACTGTGCAACTGAAGGGAGTTGGCTAAGTAAATCATAGCACATCTGTACAATAGAATATTATACACCCAATTAAAATCATGCTAAGGAAGAATATTTGTCCTTCCAGAAAGGTTTCTAACATTGAAAATTTTAGTATATTAAGTAATACTGTCGGTATCTGTGGGTATATAAGCATATCATATACTTCGGGAAATCCTGGAAAAATTATAGCCACAATAGTTCCTTTTGAATCATTAGCCTGTGGAAGTTTTGTTTCTTTACTTTTTAAATAGCCTTTATTGTTTAGAACAATTTTAGGTTCACTGCAAAGTGAGTGCAAGTACAGAGATTCCTTGGTTGCCCCCACCCCCACACCGGCACCTCAACATCCTCACGCCGCTTGCTGAGTTCTGCATTTGTTACATGGATGCTCCCAATGGGCGCATCATTGTTACCCACAGTCCTGGGCTTACCTTAGGGCCCACTCCTGATGCTGTACACTCTGTGGGCTTTGACAACTACAGGATAACATGTGTTCAACATCACCGTGTCATACCGAGCAGTTTTACTGCCCCCCAAATCCTCTGTGCTCCACCTGTTCACCCCTCTCTCCCCGCTCATCTCTGGCAACCAGCGTTGTGTTCCCCTGCAGCTTTATGGAAGAATCATGGGTAAAATTGTAACATATTTAAAGTGTACAACAGGTTGTAATGTATATGTATACATTATAAAAGAATTGTGCCTATGGAAATTTTAAAATTACCGTTTCTATTTTCTAAATGTTAGATAATGAATTACTTGTACACAATGAAGAAATCATTTTCTAAATAATGGAACTAAGGAGGGAACAGCAGTGGCCAATGTTGCAGAGTAGTCAAATGGAGAAACGCTGAAAAACGGGCTATTGAATTTAGCAACCAGAAAGATAATTGAAGGCAAAGGTAGTCAAGCCAAGAAGATTAGAGGTCAGGAACACAAGTGATGAGGTCTGGAGGAGAGAAAGGCCACACTGAGAGAGCAGAGCTGCTTCATTGCAGAGCTAGTCTTGTGTGGGCTGAGCGCAGGCGGAGGGGACAGGCAACAGGAACTCGGAGTGTCTTTAAATCATCTGACTGTGGCTGGGGGATGGA
>PVKM010049245.1:0-10989 GCA_004027735.1 Carollia perspicillata
GGCTCAGGTGGTTGGAGTGCTGCCACGTAACTGAAAGGTTGCGGGTTGTGACCCCTGGTCCGAGTGCACGTCATCCCTGGTCCAGGTGGACACAGGAGGCATCCGGTCGATGTTTCTCTCTCGCTTCACGGTTTCCCTCCCTTCTTCTCTCTTTAAAAGCAATGAGAAAACATCCTCAGGTAGGAGGGAAAAAAGACAGAATGAAACTTCCCTCTAGTGAATATTATCATTCTCAGGTACTAACAGGTCCAAATTAAGACTAAAATTATAAATCTGAAAGCACCTTCGAAAGTCAGGCATGGGTCTCTGTTACGTTTGACTTCCGTTGAATGACTCCAGCTACTCTCTTCTCTAATATCTGGAGTCTGTCCAACCGCAGGACGCTTGTTTTCTGTGCGTTTGTAAATTAATATATCTGGGAGCGAAGATTGTCTCTGAAGAAAGCAGGTTCGCTTCTCTCCAAACGTAATGAAATTATGTTTGGGGAAGCCTCTGCTGATGTCCAAGAATTTTTATAAGCCTTTGAAAGTCATTGTTTTCTTCTCACAAATGAGAACGTGCTGGTGCCAAGGAGTAATGAACTGGAAAACCACACAGTGGCAGTTGGGTCTTTCAATGGCCCTGGTGCGTTAGTGGGGCCTGCTGGGGGAGGAGACACGTGACTTCCTGCCCGCTTGCTTTCTGTCTCTTCCCGATTTTCCTTTTTTTGTCGCCCCTCCCCTCTTGCCTCCCTCTCCTTTCCCCATTATGCAATAAACACAGGCTTTGGTCTAGACGGATCTGGGTACAAATTGTAATGAGCCCCCTAGTTGTGTGGTCGTTAGTATTGTGTGAATGTGGTATTAATCTCACTGAATCTTAGTGTTCTCATCTGTGAAATTGTAATGATACATCCATTGCCCCCTTTTTCCTTCTTCAAAGAACCTGTCTTTGATCCAGCTGTCCAACGCTACCTGATGCAGCTCTTGTGACTCAGAAAGGTGGAAAAGACACCCCCCCCCCACATTTCAGAGTGGGAGGTGAATGGTCATAGGATGCAAAGCACTAGGAGAGAAATGAAGTCTGTTGCCGATCAAGCTGTATATCCACACCAGACATATACGTGAGATATGGACTTTCTATACTTGAGATAAATTTATTTAATATTCTTTAAGCCTGTTTGTAGGAGGGGTGTTGTTGTTGCTGTTGTTAGTATCCAAAAATATCCTAACTGCATGTATCGGAAAATCAAAGGTCATCATTTACACTCCTACAATTAGCAGTACATGTCAGCTCTTCAAGAGAAGTTGCTTAATTTCTTATCTCTGTTTTAGATTTCTATCCTTTTCCATTGATTCTTCTTCGTGACACAAACATATCTTGGTGCTATCAGGACTAAAAACCCACAGAAAGCATGAAGATGTTAGACTTTCCTGATTTCTGAGAAACAAGAGACCTCAATTTTCTCAAAGCGTGGAGGGTTTATTGTCAAAATAGACATGTACAAAAAGAGAAGTGGCCTCCTCAGTGGCCTCTCAGCCACTTATCCAAGCTCTGGAGGGTTTCACAAAAGCTGGAAAGAACAGCACTTCTGGGGCTTATGTTCTGATGGTTTTCCAAAGACGGGCTACTCTTCATATACCCTCAGCCGAAGAAACTTGGACACGCCGACTCTACTGAGTCCTGGCAATTATCTTTCTGTGATACGATGGTACAAAGGCCCCCTGTACCATCGCCTCTGTCTCAGCATCTCCGTTTCAGTGCAAAAGACAAAAGGAACGATGGGTCCATGGCTCCAGTGAAGTGAAGCTCTTAGGCCACAAGTCCCCTGATAGACGGGATGGCATAACCATTGTTTCTGCTTTAGTACAATTTCCTTTGGTCAGAGTGCCTCAGTCACAAAGCATATGGTCCGACCCTCCATATTCATTGAAACAACTGTCATTTATCTAATTGTTAAGTATGTCCCTGGTGCTTGATACTATTTGAAACTCAGGTCATGAATAAAATAATCATATAATTTTTTTTCTTAGGAATGAGGAAACATATGCAAATAGATTTAAATAAAGTTGTAAAAGAAAAGGAAGCCCAAGATGAGACGATAGAAGTGATGCTGTGTGTCCAGCAGGAGGGCATGGTTCATACGTGGCAGGAAAGGAATGCCACTCTGCGTTGTGTTTAAGTTAGGCTCTAAATGCAATGTGGGGGTGAACATTCGAATACTGGGAGGAAAAGTATCAGAAGGGAAGCTCTGGTGAAAATATTCTGTGACAGTAGTGCACTTGGCTTGTTGAAGACCATCCCATAAGCCAGTGCAGTGCTGGTGATGTGAGAACAGGAAAAAGGTAGGAGATTTGGACAGGTGGTGGAGCTGCCATTTCCCTTTCCTCCATAGTGGCCTCAAGAGATAGCAGTTTTCCTCAAAATGGGTCCATTGGATGTCCTGTGGCTCAGCCTTTCTGGTCCAGAAAACTGAGACGCATGTCTTGACTTCCAAGTCACACAGAGTAGGATTTCTTACCCATTTCTGCCCATGAGGCCCCTTTAATGAATTCAGTGCTTTCTTCTTCAGTTCCTGACCCCTCCCTAAGGCTCTTATTTCACTCATTCTACCCCTCTTTCCTTTCGAGATACCTTACTCTGCAGCCAGAAGAAGCCCACTAAGGCAGTCTGAAGACATAACACAAATATCGCATGCTTCCTGCAACCAGAACACACCTGTTGGAGCACCCAGGTATAATATCACACCTTCAGCTACCACCTGACACGTAACCAACTGGCCCTCGGGGAGCCTGGGTGGCTGACGGCGTCTCTGTCTTCAGCAGGACCATTTTGCCCCTCAGCTGAGCCCCTTTCAGTCCTTGCAACACCAGGGCCTGCAAGTTGGATAAGGGTTTCTCCTTTGCCCACTAACATAGATCACTCTCTGAAATATTAACCAGGTGGAATTCAACATAGGTCTAAATTATTATTAGGTTTCTGTGATATAATAAAAATCACTAGTCTTTGTCATTGGTTCCTAATTTAATATTCCTAAATACCCTCTTGAGTGGTGAATGTCTTTTGTATTCTAATGAGAGGACTCCTGAGGTGGAGAGTGGGGGCTTCAGGATGGGGGCTGGTTACCAGAAAGACCAAGTCATGACCAGAGGATTGGAATTTTCAGCCCTACATCTTGACCTCCCCTCAGAGGAAAAGGAACTAGAGATTGAGTTAGAGCACCAATGGTCAGCGATTTACTCCGTTGAGCCCAGACACGGAAACCACCATAGAAACCTCCAAAGAATGGGGTTCAGGGAGCTTCTGAGTTGGTGAACACGTGGCTGTGCCAGGAGGGGGTGCACCCTAAGTAAAGCCTGGAAACCTATGTTATACCCCAGATGCTTCCACTTGGCTGTTCTTGAGTGTATTCTCTATAATAATGACCCTGAGTGCTCTCCTGCATTCTATGAAGTGTTCTTATGAATTATGGAGCCTGAGTAGGGAGTTTCAGGAACTCCTAACCTTGTGAAAGTGAGGTTTCACTGAGGACCCTACTTGCAGCTGGCATCTGAACTGAGGGCAGTCTTGCAGGACTGCGCCCCTGACCTGTGGGTCTGAATCAACTTTCAATAGCTGGTGTTGGAATCAAATTGAATCGTTGGACATCCAGTTGGTATTGGGGAACTGAAGTATTGATTCTTGGTCTTGGCAAAACCACACAGTTCTCAAAAAGGAGCTTATCAACTCAGTGTTCTTAACTTTCTCCCTGTCCAAAATGTAGGATTGGTTCTTGGTAGAGTATTGAGATGACCGTAGGGAAGTATTATTTATGGAAACCCTATCTCTGGGGATCAGAAGCAGAGCAAAATGGGGCAGTGGCCAGGGTTGAGTTCAAGCAGCTGGGCCTGCATTGTATGTTGGTGTTTGGCGCAAAGCAGCCAGAAACAAAGTGAGCCAGAACCGAGATAGAGCCCAAGGCCATAGAAAATGCTAAGGATGGAAGCCCGTGAACAGAATCCAGCCTGCATGGGCCATGCGAGGTTGATAGATCCAAGGGTCAGGATTTAGTCCAGGACTCAGACCAGCAGGCCCAACCTGGGCCTGAGTGAGGAGTGGGCAAGGACTATGGTGCCAACAGGCCCTGGAGAGACTTCCTGTCCCTTTCATCTGTTAATTAAGGCAAATGATAACCGGTTTAACTCAAGGAATCAGGATATTAAAACAGGTACATTGTGTCCTACTCCACAGTACTGGAGAAAATTGGGATTGTAGGGACATAGAAGACCAAGTGGACAATCAAACAGCAGTAATAGATGGCCTGTAGGATAAATGCAAACGACACTTCTTGCCCTCTGAATCAGCCAGACCACTGCACGCAGCAGAGGGCAGCGCCACGGCTGCATTGGGTTGAACTCTCCGGAAGGGGGTCTGCTGCTCCTCTGGTCCTATGGCAATGAGTCCCCAGAGGAGCTCCGTGTCCATGGTGCTGAGAGTGGCCAAGGAAGCCATCTGGAGGCAGAAAGCTTCCATCTGACCTTGCGAGGTGGAGAAGCACTATGGCTCAGCAGGCTGGTGTTAGAGCAAGGCCCACTGAGGTCCCAGGCTGGCTCTGCTACCTCCTGTCTCTGCAGCTCATGCTCTGGGTTAGCAGGGATGTCTGCCCGCTCAGAGGCCGCCTCACCGTTATTCATTGAGTCTTTGCTGGTCACCTGTCCGTAAAGCCAGATTACCAGAGTAAAGAAGCTCTGTTCCTGATTCTTGGTATCAGTTGCGGCCCTGTGTGAATTCTGTCCTTTATGCAGTCACACTGTGCCCCGACTCGCCAGACATTTGCAGCTGGTAAAGTCTTCCCACACGGGAGCTTTCCTCTGAGCATCCATTACCTGCCTGGCCAGGGGGCCATGGATTCTCCTAGTACCCAAAGCCCAAGCCCAAGATCTGTGTTAACACGCAGCACAGAGAGGCATGACTATCTGCTCCTCCACGGCATGGAAACCAAGTGAGGGAAGAGAAGCGACTTGTCCATGGACGTTAAGTTGGCCAGTTAGTTGGCAGAGCCTGGAGCAAAAGCCAGGACTCTCAACAAACCCACCGTTCACTCCGCTTTACCAAGCTATTTGCTTCATCGTTGGTGGGTAAACAGTTTTCTTTTCAAGGGATGGGAAAAAAATATCTGAGACAATTTTTGTAGTTCTGTCGTTATTCAATACTATAATTTTAGCACATAAGTACTTTAGACGGGGGAGAAGAAAGGAAAGTCCTATGCCACCCATCAGTCACCCTCCCCCGGGTGGCATTTCTATTCCCTCATCAGAGGCAAAAGGTGGCCTATTGAGTTGGAGTCAGAATAAAACGCTTGTCACCCTCTCACTCAGTTGTCACGAAGGAGCCTTTCTTCAAATGCAGGTTGCACTGGGCGAAAGCGGTAGTGTGTTTGAAATTAAATCACTCCAACGAGATTAAAAACAGGGTGCGTGAGCTTCCGTTGGGGTTCCTGTGTGAATGCGGCACCATACAAAATCAAGTCGCATTGTGTTGCCGGGGAGGGTTTTGTGTTCATGCTCGGAACAACGGGGTCCCGCCGAGAGCCGCTCACGTTTCTGAATGGTGCTTGGAGTCTGTCTAAAATTTTCAGGAAGGGATCTGCCCCCCCACGGACCACTCAAACAATAGTTTGGGGTGGGGAAAGATGGGAGAATTACAGTGACATTTTTTTTCATTCCTCTTCAGCTTTTGAGCTGCAGTGAAGAGAGAACCCAGGGACTCCCGTGCCCGGGCATTTCGCATTTCCCTTCTTCTCCGGGCCTGCGGGCGAGTTCCGCTCAGCAGTGCGGCGTGGCTGGAGATGTTTGGGCCGGCAGCCACGTGTTGGCGGCCGGCTACCCTGCTCACCAGCTGTCCCAGTTTCTTTATCTATAAAAATAGACACGAAATCAGGAAACTTAAAGAAGTTGCTGCCAATACAGAGGAGACAAATCTCGGGAAGGATGATGGCGTACAGAAAGGTGAAGAATAAGCACGGAGCGAAGGGAGAGTGGGCAGGAGGTGGGGAGGGAATGGAGGGCAATTTTCTGAACCCATTGGCTGGGGCTGCCCCACAAAGCAGCCCAGATGGGGGGGAGGGATGACCCCACGGCCCCCCACTATGGCATCGCAGTTCCACAGTTTGGAAGTCCAAGGTCAAGACGGCAGCAGGGCAGGTTTCTTCTGAGGCTCCTCTCCTCGGCTTGTGGACAGCCTCCTTCACACAATGTTCTCTCCGAGTGTGCGCACTCTGGGTGCCTCTCTGCATCCACGTCCCCTCTTGAGGACAACAGTCAGAGTGGGCTCCAGACCACTGTAACGACCTCATGTTCACGCGGTCACCTCTCTAAAGGCTGTCTCCACACCGTCACAGTCTGAGGTCCTGGAGGTGAGGGCTTCAACATGGGAATGTTAAGGGCACACAATTCGGCACATGACAACTTTGTGTTGTGGTTTTACTTTGGAAGCACATAAATATTGTATGAATTCAAAGTCAAATGAAACAGAAAATTAATACTTTCTAAACATTCAATAAACAAAAACTATAAATTTACAGTGAATTTCGGAACCTACGTATTACTTCTACTTCAGAGAGATATCTGTCTATATTTTGGTAACAACCCCCAACAGAACCTGGGTCAGCACTACAACATCAAACAGACTCATATTTCTATAGAAATAAAAAGGGACAAAGAGTAACTGAAATGGAATTAAATAAAAGCTAAGAATAGCCTCTGATCAATTTTGGTCATGTTTCGTAACCCCATGGGTTCATGGGTTCGGGTGAGGTTAGGTTTTGAAGTCAAATACATTACAAAAATAATTTTGGTGTTTAGAGCTTTTGGTATTTAGTAAAAAGATCCTGGACTTATAGTTGACTTTTTTAAAAAAAGGAAGTTGCAAAAACATGCACACAGTACGATAGCATGTATATAAATTTTAAAGCACGCTTAACACAATGTATTTTATGGCAACATGCATACTTAGCCTTTTATTAAAAATACTCAGGGGACCGATATTTGCCAAGCTGAGGAGAGTGTCTGCTTCTGGGAAGGAAAGTAAACGAGATTAGTGAAGAGGACCAGGAGCATTTCACTGTTTTTTTAATGTTTTATCGTTGACGTTATTGTTGTTTAAATAAAAGATGAAGGGGGGGGGGCACTGTCTTCTTACAAGCGACGTCACTGTCACTAAAAGGAACCGAAGGATTTAATCAGATGGAAATAAAACGAGGAGATGAACTCTCCAGGCAGAGAGAAAAGAATGTAAAAGTCTCTTACGCATGTGAGGCGGGTCTGGTCAAAGACGACAAGATGGCTGCGTGGCCGGGGATGGGCTTCTTGTTGGCTGGGGAAGGTGGCGGGCAACGTGGCTGGAAAGGAGATGGAAGAAGCCACCATTCTGAAGCGGGTGGGGACCCGGGAAACGACATGATCAAATTTGTGACTTCTGACGACGCTGGTGGCAGCCAAATAATTGATGGGTCCTGGACAGCTCCTGTTACATACGAGCCTTTGGGTGGCGAACTCTTTCCAGCCACATTCTCCCTGCAGATCTTCCAAAAATGGCTCTGAAGGAGGCCAGGACCAACACTCTTTCTACAACCCGAGAGGAGAAAAATCAAATTGTTAAGGCCACGTGACCTGCTCGGAGTGGGAAAGAGAGAAGAGCAAACCCAGGTCCTCTGACAGGATCCAGGCAGCATCCTGTTTCCTCTCCCGACAGTTGCCATCCCAACAGGAGGGCACAGACATAATTAGGGTTGTCATTGAGATGCTTTTCTGGATTGCCAAGAAAGATGTTGTGTTTCCCCCCACCAAAAAAAAAAAAAAGCGACAGAAAAGATTCTGTCGAAAAGTTCGGATAGAAAACCCACAAAATAAGCAACGTCTTTTGCAAAGCTTGTCCGGATGATGGGAATGGAGTAGACCAGGGTCCTGGGCAGGATCTGATCTGGCCTCCTCATCCACACAAAAGCCAAAGCCAGGCTCAGAGGAAAGAAGCGATAAGGTCAAGTTTCATCTAGAATGTAGATGTCTTTATTCCAAGTTCAGATTTCCTTGCCAATTTTCCTCCTTTGTTAATAGAAGGAGATTCCAGGTAAAGACCAAAGGTTGATAAATCATGACTCACGCTACATAAGAAAATAATGTCAGAGGAAACAGAAGACAAGGTGGTATCAAGACCAGCAGTGAGGACCCCAACCTCGCTGACTTGGCTCTGTGTAAGGTCAGGCATCGGCACAGAGGCTGTGGGCGTGCACAAAGACAAGCAGAGAACAAATTCAAACCTAACCAGAACATGAAGTGAATTCTCCCAAGACTTTTTTAAGACAAAACAGAAACAAAAAGTGTATGTCTCTATTTAAGAACTGGGAGTATCTAAAGTGTAGATTGTACATGTCAGGGACAAAGCACATGCCTTCATAATTGATTAAATTGAATAGTTTTAGCACTCATGAGCAATTGATAAGTTAGGAAGCTGTAATCTTAGCTGCCAGGGTTTTTTTTCTTTAAGAGCTGAGGAAAGGTGAGTTTAATGAACACCCAAATGGTCAGTTCAGTGTAGTATTTTAAAAAATGTCCTAAGAGACACTTAGTATTCCTCACAAACCCCAGTTCATCAACGTATAGGCTTAGCAACGCACTCTGGACAACGCGCAGGAAAGCGAACTTTGTGCAGACAAGTTGTGTGTATGAGTGACTGACGTGTATTGCCTGCTTCAGGCTGGACACTGTGAATTTAACCAGAGAAGCGTCTACCAAGGAATACTTGTCATTCGCTCATTCTTCAGGAACTCGGAGCTTAACTTGCGTCTGCCGTATTGGATGGAACTGAAGACGGTCCGCAGTCCCAGCCCACAAAAGACTCCCAGTAACGCAGGACGAGCTAGTACCTGAGGACTACCTCGTCCAGGGAGCGATCAGTGACACAGGGAGGGCAAAGGGAACACGGCAGGTGCTCAGAAACCCCATCTTGCTATGTGCCCGCTCCCTGCGTGAGGCCGGCAGCACCATGCGCTTCCTTTCTTCCCTTTCTGTAGTCACCTGCTGATGTCCGACCTTGGTGGCTCCTTCCCCCTGCCCTGGCCTCCGTGCTGGGAAAAGCACCCCCAGCGCCCTCTTCATTGTCCTGAAGGAGAGCCTCGTAAACCCCTTTGCTCCCTTTGCAGACGCAGGGAACCAAAGTGGAGACCAAGAGGACGCTGCAGAATGCTCGCAGAATTCCCCTTAGCCCAAACACCGACCTTGGAGAAAAGCTGCGTCCTTTCTCCACAAGCCAGTGAGAGCTTCTGCCAGAAAGACTAGCCATCTTGTTCTCTCAGAGACCTGAACAAATAATTCAGGCCACACCCCCCTGATAATGAAGAGATATTAATCCTTTCCTCGAGAGAGTACTATAAATAACACTCTTTTGTTTATTCAGTCCTGCAAAAACATGGTAAAACCACGAAGTTCTAGTATCAGCACTGAGCGAAGTTCTTGCCAAGGCCTCGTATCAAGTTTGTGTATGAAACAGACTGCTGTGTGTCTCTGTTCCTTAGTACCAGAGATCCTCTGTCTCCCACAAGATTTCATGTTTCTTCTTTTTTTAACCCTGAGTTGATTATCTTTTTTTCTTAATTGCTAATGTATGAATTTTCTCATTAAAGAAAAACTTGCTGCTTAAACATCCAGGGTTGATTGAGATTCTGCATGTCTTGTGTTTCAAATGGGTTTGAACTATTAACATTCAACATAGATGATGCTCTGGCTTTGTAGGTGTGATTCGGTTACACGTGCATGTTAAGATTTTTCTGAAATTATCTCGTGAAGGCGACTGAGTTTCAGGATCCCCTGTCTGCGGTGATTGTTGACACCGCAGCTCGTGGGAAGAGCTGAGTCGGTGGACTCTCTCTCTTCGTTATTCTTCTCTCCTGTCTCAGGGGTGGTGGTACAGGGAAGGACAAAGCTAAGGTGCCCAGGGGTGGCTTGGATTAGACCCTAGGCTTTTCTTTTTGGGCCCGAGGTCATTGCAAGTATTTGTGCTGGAACGTGGCTACTTATTTCACAGTGACACTACCAACAATGCCGAGAAGGAGAGGTGGGGGCGGAGAGATGGAGAGAGGAGAAAGGAGAGAGGGTTGGAAGAAGCCAAACCTCAAGGAAGCAGACACGAGCTACCCCCATGCCTTTTCCAGGCCCATTTCTTTGGACACAAGGGCTGAAAAAGTTCACTGAGCACCAAGGATTAGTGACGGTGCTTCTTGACATTTCAATCTCCTTTTTTTCTAAAGCTGGTTGGCCTTCACGTGGCATCTCCCACTTTGAAACCACTGCAGCCCAGACCCATCTACACCTCTGTCGGACGTCCACGACGATGATTAACTTGGTACTAAAATAACTGACAACCAGGCAAGGATACCGACAATCCGCCACGCTCACGTTGGACAATCATCTCGCCATTCGTGTCCCTAACGTGACCCTGCTCTCCCGATGGTCAGAACACACCTGCAGAACCTGCACAGCAGAAGCGCGGGCCCCTCCCACGGCGGCCCAGGCCCGGGTGGGGGCGGCGGCTGGCGTGCAGGACGAGGGGGAGAAGCCGTTCATCTGGCTGCGTGCTTACCTATCAGCATCTTGGCTCCTAGCCAGAGCGTTCAGCTTATAATAATAACTGGCAGCCATCCAGAGCCTTTTAGAAAATAAGAAAGGCGGAAAAGAATTAAGAAAAGAGAAGAGGAAACAGAAATAAATTCAAGTGGAAAGAAGAAGCCTAGAGAAAGAAGGACAGCAAAATCACATAGCAGATTTTTCTCTTTTTCAAAACGAAGGAAAGCCACAGAGAACATATTTTCCTAAAAATCCTCTGTCTTAGTCACACCCCATGGCCTGTAATTAAATTGAAGTGAGCCCCTTGCCTCCCCTGCCTTCTGAAGTCAGAATGTAAACACATGCAATTCTCTGCTGAGGTCACAACAATGAAACAATAGAGAAAAACACCCCCCAAAACAGTACAACAGCC
>PVKM010049246.1:0-10977 GCA_004027735.1 Carollia perspicillata
GACACAGTAGATGCTCAGTAAGTGTTTGTAAATGAATCTCTAGTGAGGTCCTAGCCTGCAGGACAGAGGGTTGCACAGGACCCAGGTACCAATCCCCATGGATTTACCCACCAAGATTGTCCTGAGGATGCACTGTGCAGCGGGCCGTGCTTCCTGTCCCCAGATGCTGTGGTCAGCACAGGAGGCTGGCAAGGAGACCAGCACGTGCTGCAGGTCAGGAAGTCCTGCCTCAGATCATGCTCGTTTATTTGGTGCTGCAGAACTGGAGTGAGAACTCAGGTTCCCCATCTCAGTCTTTGCAATCTTAGATTTAGTCTCAGATTAGTCTCCCCAATCCTCCCCATGTCCTGCGCTGCTGGGCACACCAAAATGGATCTTTATTTCATATCGGGCCCTGCATGGCAGGGAGCATAGGAAGCGCATACATGATGCATGTCTAAGAATAGAATTGTTCATTCCCTGGTCACTTGGGGAGATGCCGCCGTGCATCAGACCCTGAGCCGGGCGCTGGTCACAGGCAAATATAAGTTGTGGTCCCTGCTGTGAGCCATGTGGATGTCTGGCACCAGGAGGAAGCGCTGTGCCTGGCACATGGAAGTACTCTGTGAATGCTGAGTGAAAGACAGAATAAATGAACGAAGGGCCAAACACGTGAATGAGAGCACAGTTTGCCAGACTAGAGCAGGTCGGCGCCCCCTGCCACTTGTCCCTCTGCTACATCATGACCTCGCCCGTGGACACATCTGCTGGGCACCTGCTGCGGCAGGCCTGGTTTTAGGTGCTGCAGATACCTCAACCACGCTCCGCTCCGCTCACTGCTGTGCTCCCAGCACCTCGGATAAAGCATTTCAGTAGAGTGAGTTAAACTGAAGTCCAGGCTGGAGGGAGAGGCAGCCCCCAGTGATGCCTTCTCCCTCTGCCCCTCCAGGCAACGCCAGTCCAATTCCTTTCTTCTAGGGGAGGTGGCTGGAGGCAGTGCTGGCTGTTATCACGACTCATCCATCCCCTGGACTTGGGCTTTGCCTCTGAAGCCATGTCACTCAGGCCTGGTGGCTACGAAGACCAACCCCCGCCCCACCACCAGACAGCCTATCTGCACATCTATGTTTCCCTTCCTCTGTTTCTCCCTCCCTCCTCCTCCATCCAAAAATAAATAAATAAAATCTTTTTCAAAAAAATGTGTGTGGGCCCTGGCTGGTGTGGTTCGGTGGATTGAACATCGGCCTGCAAACCAAAGGTCACTGGTTCGATTCCCAACAAAGGCACATGCTTAGGTTGTGGGCTGAGTCCTCGGTGAGGGGGCCTTAAGAGGCAACCAAACATTGATGTTTCTCTTCCTCTCTTTCTCCCTCCCTTCCCCTCTCTAAAAATGAATACATAAAATCTTTTAAAAATATGTATGTGGTCATTTCCAATCCTGAGGTCTGTTACCAAGTATCCAATATTGCACCATTTCCCTGCAAAGAACCGTAGATCTGTAAGCATTGCCGTTTGGAGTCCTGCGAAACTTCCTGAGTAATCGAGCCCTGTCAGTGGTGCAGGACCACACCAGGGGCACGGGAGATGGTGACAACTGTCCTAACAGGTAATCAGAGATGGGCACCTACCATCCACTCTCCTGGGGATGGGCTATTTATACACCGAGAGATTCCCACCACCACCACCCCATATTTTCTGCAGTTTTTAAACCAGATTCTCCAGATAGCTGGGAATGGTTGTGATTTTATTTGAACCCCAAACCTTCCCAGTACCTGAGGTTGGCTACAGGGTGTGGCCAAGTTGACACCCCCCGAGCTCATGGCACAGCCCTGCTGTGGGGCCCTGGGGACCCTCTTTACCCGTATGGGCCTGTTTCCTCCTCTGGGGACTTGGGGTAAGTAACATGTGCCTCCATGGTGCACCACTGCCATCTCTTACCTGAGCCGGGAAAGAGCGGCAGTTTTGTCCTAGAGCAGAGACCCAGATCTTGCTTAGTCTCGGGGCATCACTTGGAGAACCATAACCTCTGCCTTCTTGAGACTTCCTTCTTCTGCAATATCACACATTCTCGCCACAGTCAGCTCCTTGCCCTTTCCTAAAAACAATACAGTAAGTCCTCGCGTGATGCCATCAGTGGGTTTTGTGGCTTTAAGTGAAATGACGTATACCAAAACTAACGTTACCATAGGCTAATTGATACAGACAAAGGTTCAGTTCCCGTGGCATCTCATCAATGTTATAGCGACAGGATGTTGAAATGAAACAACGTTATTTGAGGGCCTCCTGTACACTGTTTTCCATTCCTCTGGTGCGCTGCACATTGAGTTCCTTCTTTGGAGAGACGTTCTTTCTCGCCTTTTCTGTATTCTTCTTCTGCAAAGTTCAGACGGTCTCTCCTTCTCTGGGAAATCTTTCTTGGATTTCCTCCCCCCACCCCCCAAGTGCGATCTGGATATCGTGGTGGGCTGCTAAATAGTTAACAACCAGCTCTCCAGAAAAGGAGGGGAAGCCCTGATTGTTAGCATCTGCCAGTATCTATGGTATAAATACTCTCGTCATGACCAGTTTCAATCCACCCACATGCTACCCCGGAGTGTGAGGTGGGAAGAGGTGGGTAAGCCACCGAGAGTCAGTCCCCGCCACCACTGACCGGATCAGACGCCTGCCTTTGCTGGCCCAGAGCAGCCCCACCAGTGCAGCGCCATGCCAGCCATGTGGGAGCCCGAGGCAGAGGAAAAGTCTGTGGTATTGACCCTGTCTGCACGGACAAGTTTTATCTCTTGTTCATCCACTGCTTTTTGCATTACTTTTGATTTTTAAAATATTGCAATCCATTATTATTTCTCTTGATACTGGGTTTTACACCACATTAAATTGTGTTCCTGAGACAAGTGCCTCACCCAGGTCCTGGCCCTGACATAATAGTCCATATCACACTCTAATAATTAGCATTGACATAGCTACCGCTGCCATGAGGCTGCGAATCTCAGGGACAGGAATTCATTTCTGTGTTCCGAGGACTTGGCACACAGTAGATGCTCAATAACTGCTGTCCAGTGAGAGAATGGACAAACAGATGGATGGACCAGTGACTCAGTTCCTTTGCCAACAAAATGACATGCTGATGAAATACCCCCTCTGCTCTCAACTAGGGGCAGACTTTGAATTTCAGCTCTTCCAACTCAGCAAGGATTAACCCTGCCCTTGACCTGGCTGAGCCAGCCCCTGCACTGGGCATTTTCACCAGGGCCAATCTGCAGACGCCTGCACCCTCTGGCCCTGGTGCAAGGAAGTTGAGTCTAGAAAGCGGGGGCTGCACTAGGACCAAGGGTGGGAAGTCACAGAGGCAGCCGTTTGTCTCTGGATGCGTCCCAGGAGAATGTCATTTGGCAGGATCAGTGGAAAGGAGATGCAAGCCACAAATACTTCAGGATGACTTCCAGCTTGACAATTCGATGGTCATCTGCCATCTGAGGGCACTAGGACTTGTTCCCATGCCTGATCTCCCTTCCTCATCTTGAGGACCATCGAAAAAGACATCTTCGGGAGATGCCCCCCATTGGCTTCACAGGCATCTCACTGGACTCACTTAGGGGGGTGGTTAAAGGGTTCTATTTCTGTAAGATGGGCCACGGCTCCCATTTTTTAAGCACATGATATATGCTGTGCCCATTGCAAAGAACTTCATACACATTCACTCATCAGGTAGCCACAAAGCCCTCAGTTAATCTACCCATTTCACAGATGGGAATCAGTGAGTTTGACAACTTGCCCAAAGTCACATAGCTGGGAACTGATGGAACTGAAATTCTAACCTAGAACCAACCGTCGGAGTCTAAGGGTCTATGACCTTAACCACACTGTGCAACAAAAGGGAGTTTCTTAGATCCACTTGGCACTGTGGTGCCTGTGAAGGCCAAAAACCAGGGGTGGAAATGAGCAGGTATAGCTTTTTTTGTCCTTCTCCTACCTGGGTTTGTCATCTGCCTCAGACATGCTCCCTGCTCTCCCAGCCCACTCACCATGGAAACCCCCGGGGCCCCTTTCCACCCAGCTCCACAGCAGCATCGCGTGTTCCCAAAAGGGGGCTCTTCAGCTCGAAGACACTGGTAAGTCCACATCAGGAGGGAGGACGCGAACAAACAGTGGGCATCATCCACCTGCCAGGCTCTGCATACACATTGTCCGTCCTTCTCACCCCAGGACTAGGGGCAGGGGCTTTGCCTACCTCCGTTCTGAAGGCCTGCATCATCCTATATGGTTGCCACTAGCCACGTGGGGCTATTTAAATTAAAATTCCTTAACATTACTTGTAAAGTATTAAAAATTAAGTTCCTCAGTCACTCTAGCCACATTTCAAGTGTTCAACTGCTGTATGCAGCTAGTGGCTACGGTAATGAACAGTGCAGAAATAGAACATTTCCATGCTCGAAGAAAGTTCTCTTGGAGAGCACGCATCGGGGAGGAATGGGGACTCTGAGGATGACTTGCTTGGAGCCACACAGTGAGTTGTAGACAGAACTGGGATGGGACCCATATTTCTCGCTTCCAAAGCCTCTACTCCCAGAGCCTGGAATAAATTTGCTACCACCTGGCCCCAGAACAAGGAGGATTGTTTGCCTGGGATGGTAGGTCGACTTGGGAAACCAAATAAAAGATCAGAAGACTGTGGGTGAATACCAAAGTGGAGAAAAGGAGCCAGCTGTTCTTGAGGGCTATTTTTATCCTGCCCAGATATCCTGGGGAGCTGCCCCCTCCCCTTACAGCTATTTTTATCTCAAGAGCTGGAATCCGAATGCTGCCTCCCGAGGGTGGATGGAAGGATGCACTGATACATCCAAATTCCAGCATCAGGACCTGCCTCACGCTGACAGTGTCCAAGGCGGCCTCATACCCATTCTCTGATGCCATTCTCCTACCCGTTTGGGAGGCCAGCATAGTCAATGGAGAGTGCGAGCCCCAAATAACAGGTGGGGTAACGGAGGCTCGGATGGGTGCGGGGACTTATTTTAACAGTTTATTTGGGGTAGAGCTGGGATTTAAACCCAGGCGGAGACAAATCCTTCCCTTCAGAGCAGAGGTAGATTTTGTATGAGGGGTATCTGCTGAGTGACAGAAAACAGCCTGAATTTGTTTCTGACCCCACCTCACCCCTTTCTGGATGAGTGGGCAAGTCGCTCAATATGTTATAGGGGATTCTAATCTTTTTCTGCCTCTTCCATGGACTTGCTGGGAATCTGGCCAGGGGGAAGGCTTTTGGTAGCCTGGAAAAACACCTAGTGCTCAGAAAAGATGATTTATTATCATCATCAACATCACCATTGTAAGCTATGAAATCTGTAACTGGATGCGGCGTCCATCCCTTCCCCCTCTCTGGGCCTCAGTTTCCCTTCCTGAAACCTAAGCAGCTTCCCCAGCGGATCTCCGCGGGGCCTTCCTCCCAGCCTCCGCTTGCCATTTCTATGATCCATTCATTCAGTCAACAAGTGTTTATTGAGCTCGAGCTGCCGGACACGGTGGGGAAACAGGACCGGCTTCTCCAGAAGGCTCTCTGCCCAGGCCGTTTCAGCCACATACGCAAATTTCCTTGTGTTTTCAAAAGGCAAATTATGGGAAACATGTTATTCACCATAACACACTAGCCTCATCTCTCAGGGAAAAAAAAAAACCCTCTTCAACCCCACCAAGAACTAAGCTAACAGAGGACAGAAACCCACCCTTGTTCCTTTGGGCAACTTTCCAGAAGCTCACGTCCCTGCTGAAAGAGGGGAAAGTGTATGTGGCCATGTCTCTCTGGGGCCGCTCTGGACCTCATAAACAACCTGTGTTTGTCCCGGCTCCCTCCACACGGAGGGTCAGCCATAGCCAAGGGGAAAAACAGTCCCGTTCTGTGCCCAGCCGTCCCCAGAGTGAGGAAAATTGTCCATAAATATTTTTATCTTCATGGTCACTAAGGCAGCTGAGAGGAAGGCTTTGATTCCCCAAGCCCCCAGACCACTCCCTTCCTCTGGGGACTGGCCGGTCAAAGCTGACCTGGGCGTCCCATCTCCCACCCCCAAATTACAGGCTGCCGCCCATGCCGCCTGCCCCGAGGAGGTGGTGGCATCAGAGGCGGGACCACACTGTACACTATGGCTGGCCTCAGGGTGTTGGAATCGCGTCTCCCAGCCAGCTGGTTTCCTGCTGGGAGCTGGGTGGTCAAAGCGAAGGAAGGAAGGAGCCAGAAATGGCATGTAGGGTGGGGAGAGGGACTGGGACTGGGGCAGCGAGAGGCCCAAGGTTGCCATCTAGATCTTGAGTTGCCTGGCTTATTGTGGCTCGTGTAGAGGAGGCCTGAGGACATTACTGACCCAGACGTGGTTTACGGCAAAGCAGATGCTTGGAGGTCAAAGGACTTTCAAGATCCAAGGGAAAAACAGGTAATGGTGAAATTTCAGACTCAGTGATAGCGCCTGACAATGGCACTGAGGCCAGGAATTTCAACCCAGGACTCCCAAAATCTCCCCTCAGAGGAACCTCCTGTGTCCTGTTCTTCTTTGCTGTAACCTCCTCGTCCACCTGAAGAAGACTGCTACTTGCTGGCACTTTCTAGAAGGAAACACTGCAGTGAGATGTGTATCAGACACAAGAACCTCCAAGGGTCACCCAAGGTTCTATGATGCTGTGGTTCCTGGGTAACTCACACCATAACATCTTATACCCAAAGGGGCTAGACTTCTAATGCCTTTCGATGCCAGGACCAAGACTCTAAAATCCTGGAATCCTCCCTGGCGCTGGCTTTCGGCTTCTATGATTCTACGCTCCCGAGGCCGACCTCTGTGATCCTTCAACTCTGTAACCTACTTCAGGGCAGACAAGGACCTCGCACAAGGGAGTATTCATTCCCAGCAGGGATTACGTGCGGAGGAGCACCGTGGGGCTGGCTGACCACTCCTCCGTCTGTGATGGGCAGCGTTCCATGGCCCAGAGGCTCTCCGAGTCCAAATGGCCTTCTGACCTTTTCCTGACCACACCTTCACTTGGCCCCCATTTAATCCCGCCCTGCCCCTCCCTTCCCACCTCACCAGGTATGGGCAAGGATGCCGCAGCTGCCAGCTCCACACTGCGCCCGCACCACGCCGCACACACAGCATCCGTTCCCATAGTGCAGAGAAAAAGAGAGGCAGTAAATATATTTCCTCAGGCAGTGTGTCCTCCAAGGACTGAGAACTGGAAAAAAACCAGAGAAGACAGGCTTCCCTGGACCTAGTCCTGACTTGTTTCCTCCAGTCGACTGACCAGCACCAGAATGGCCATACCCAGGTGACTGAGAGGTCCCATCAGCCTCAAAATAGGCCCTTCCACGCCAACCCCGTGGAAACCCACCTGCGGCAGGTGCTCCTTTAGATGAGGTCTCTAGAATGACCATGTCAGCTGGAGAGAAAGGGGCACCCTTCATTCCTGTCTCTTGTCCTAGTCATTTATTCAACATACACAAAAGCTGGATTTCGGTCCACCACTCAGGGCATAAGAAATGTGCCCTTCTTATATTTCCTTTGAATAAACTAAAATCCACCTCTAGTTCATGTATCTCCCTGTGCTGGTCATTATGGAGCCTCCCTCACATCCCTGTATCCCGGTTCTATCCATGCAGAGGTCCTGGGGTCTTATGTAGAATAACACATTCTGGGAGGTCTTTCTGTCCCCCTGCTTCCACCTTTGGCCACTTTGGCCATCATTGCCTATGCCAGATGGCTCTTGACCCAGTAGCATACTTAGGACATAGGGAGTTGGGACACCAGTGTGTTGGGTCCAGCCTCCTTATGGGCACCACGGAACATCCCTTTGGGGGCTTTATCAGTTTCTGGCCAACCTGAGGACCTGCCAGCACCTACTTTCACCCCCTTAGTGCCTTCAAAGGCACTCACCTCTTCCCTCTGCCCAGGACCCAGAGCCTCGTCTCCTCACTGAGACCACACAAGACTTCACATCAAGCAGCTTCAGCTTTCACTCTTCCAAACCCCCAGTGACCAGAACATCTTGAGGGACGGAGGAGGAAGCACGTAAACCTTAATGCAAATTCATACCTCACCACCCCACACATCTGTTTGCACATGATCTTGGGAGATGCATTGGAGCGGCTGGCTGGCTCCTCACTAACGAGGCAAGAGTAGAAGCCTGGGGCACTGGGGCACGCCATAGGTGTGGTTTGTGGGGTCAGTGGGGAGGGCCGTGCTCGGCACTGGAGTCCTCTGGGAAAGCAGAGCAGGGTGACAATGTTGGGAGGAAGGGAGGAATTTGGAAAGGAGATGGACTTCTGGAGAACAGGGCTGATGCCTCAGTGCTCCCATGGCCCTGCCTGTAGACCTGCAAAGGGTCCTCTTGCTTCCAGAGAGCGAATAGCCACACCTTATGAGGAGGCCCCCAGCACCCGTGCCAAAGGACTGGGCTTGGGGTCTGGAGCCCTGACTGCTGGCTCTGGACCTGCCACAACTCACTGTGACACCTTAAACAAGTCCATTCCCCTGTCCCCCACCCCCAGGCCTTGGTTCTCCTTTGGGCTTTCCCTCCTGGGTGGCTGGGTCCCCATTGCCTGAGGGTCTAGCATCAAGCTTCTGTTTGGTCTCCATCAAGCCTCTCCCACCATCTTGAACATTGCTGGCTGAGGGCTGCTGTCTAAGGTGGACCTGGTCTGGAATCACAGCTCAGGGATGGCTGGGGCTGCGGGGGAGCACAAGTCCATAGGTGTGGCTGCATCTCACTATACAGTGGAATATTACTCAGCCATAAAAAAGAAGGAAACCTTGCTATTTGCAACAACATGAATGAACCTTGATGGTATCCTGCTAAGTGAAGTAAGTAGGACAGAGAAAGACAAACACTATATAATCTTATGTAAATGTGGAATCTAAAAAAACAAAAGGACTCATAGAAACAGAAAACAGATTGGTGGTGGCTAGAGGCCGGGGTAGGGAGCAGGGAAAATGGATGAAGGTGGTCGAAAGGTACGAGCTTCCAGTTTTAAGATGAATACCTTCTAGGGAGGTAATGCACGGCGGGGTGAATGCAGTGAATGATGTGTATTGTCTATTTGCAAGTTGCAAAGAGAGTGCAGTTTAAAAGTTCTCATCACAAAAAATACATACCGTAACTGTAGGAGGTGATAGATGTGTTAGCTAAACTTATTGTGCTCACCATTTCTCCTTATATACCTATATTGAATCATTACGTTCTATACGTTAAACATATGCAATGTTATATGTCAATTATATTTCGATAAAGGTAGGAAAAAAAGTGACTGCATCTCCTGGCTCCTTTTCTCCCAGCCGCAGGGCCCAGCTGGCAGCCCATCCCCCCTGCCTCACACACACATGTGCACAGGTAGCCTGGCCCTCTGGAGGGGAACTGCCTGGCACAGAGGGCGGCTAAGGGGACGATGTGGCAGAGCCTGGAAGCCCACAGGCCACGAGACCCCTGCAACGCTGCCTTTCACACCTTTGCAGCCCTATCTCCAGTCCCTGCCTGCACCCCAACCGCACGGGACCAGGCCCAGCTGTGGGCAGTAACAGGCAAGAAAGGAGGGGCAAAGACTGAGAGATGGAGGTAGAAAGAGACAGAGGTGGAATTCGAGAGGCACGAGCAGAAGGAAAACTGGAAACACAAAGAGAGGTGGGAAGAGAGAAGCCCGAGGGAAGACGAATCATACAAAAGGAAGAGCTGGACGGGGGACATAGAAAAAGAACAAGACACATGGCCCTGAGAGAAGGACACTCGCGTGTTTTGAAGGGAAGAGAGACGGATGACAAGAGGGACGCGAGTGGCGGCCAGGGACACTGAGACACAGGTGGGGAGGCCAGGGGGGAAATGGAGAGCGATATGGGCCAAGGAGAGAGAGGAGGACACGCACACATATACACACAGCGCTAAACAGGGGCACACGCACATGCGCACACACAGTCACAGGGAAACACAAGCATCATGCAGGCTCCTATACACAGTCACGCACACCAAGGAGAGGTCAGCAAAGGAGCTGGAAGACACTGGGGCCAAACCTCTACCAGGAGGGCCCTCCACACCCAGCCAGAGCCTCAGTGACTCCCAGAGGCCCCTCCGATGTCCCCAGATGCTGAGAATCACCTCACCAGACTGCTGCTCCCCTGTACCTGCTGCGCGCCCACCTCAGAGGAGTGAAAGTCTGGCGGCCTCTCCAGCAGATTGCCCTTGGAAGCCAGGGTCTGATGAGCGGGGTCAAGAGCCTGCCTGTGGCTGCTGCGCTATGTGGGCTGCAGGCAGGCCTCCTCCCTGCTTCCCTCTCCTGCTCCCCGCAGCCGCCCGCACTTTCTTCCAGGTTTTATGAATAAGCCCCATATACGAATCTCTTTCTCTCAGGCCCGTTGCTAGGGAGCCTGGCCAAAGGCACTCACCTGTTAGCTTCAACTCTTTCTGGACGCAGGGGTAATCCGACTGAACTCCTCAGGGCTGTTCTGAGAACTAAACGATAGGCGATATGCAAATCACCGGCTAGAGGGCCTGCCAGCATTGGTAAGTGGTTCTTGTCGTCACTATCGTCACTATCACCATCGTCATCATCACCGCCAGGATCGTGGCCACCACCATCAGCACCATCGTCACCACCATGGAGGGGAGGGGGAAGTGGGGTGACAGAGGCCGGTGCAGGTCCTCGCTCTCCTCAGTGCGCTGTCTCTAGCCCAGGGGTCTCCCACAAGCTTCAGGCCCATCTACCCAACCTCCTGTCAGTCCTCCCCAGTTGTCCCATGAACACCTCAAACCCCACCTGTCCAGCCCCGACTAGTGTGGCGCAACTGGTTGGGCATCATCCCATAAAGCGAAAGGTCGCCAGTTCGATTCTCACTCAGGGCACATGCCCCGGTTTTGGTTTGGTCCCACATCAGGGCGAGTACAAGAGGCAGCTGATCGATGTTTTTCTCTCATCGAAATTCAATCATCAATCATCAATATTTCTCTCTCTCCCTTCCTCTCTCTCTAAAAGTAAATAAA
>PVKM010049247.1:0-11003 GCA_004027735.1 Carollia perspicillata
TGAACTTTTATTTATATACATTTATGTAAAGGTATAAAAATATACACAGGTCTCTATTAATTTACATGAACATGTATGTACCTTGGATTTAAGAATTCCTACCTTTTATAACAAATTCCTTTATGGGTAAGTAAGCATTTTATATAAAGATGCTTATAATTTATAGGGATATTTATACAAGATGTTTACTGAAGCATTATTTCTAGTTGTTTGCTGTAAAAAGCATGAATTGGATTTTACTTAATGACCTGACAGAGGCCATGGTATATTTTCAAATGTTAAAAGACAAGTTATGTTTTAATAGATGTAGTAGTATTCCATTTTTATAAAAACAATTACCTGTATCGTTTACGTATATTTACATGAGGGTTTCTGTGTGTATTTATGTGTGTAAGCTAGCAGTAAGAATGCATGGGTTTTAACCACACAGTCGGATTTGTCAAGTTGTGGGGGGGTGGCCTCAAAGGAGGAGAGGCCGTGTGCACTCCCTAAACGGTTTCCTCTGTCTCTCTGCTGTTTATCACCAGAGAGCAGGCGTTACCTTTGTAACGATCAAAAACTGGTGTAAAGTACGAAAAAGTAAATACCTTAGGTTTTAGGTCTCTATGCGCAAATTGATGTTCTATCCAGCCATTAGTTCAGACTGTTTCATATTTACTTAACTATATATTTCCAAAATAACTTAATGCAGTTTTTTAAAAATAAATGGTATTTAAGAAAGCAAGCTCTTCAGACACCATTTGTATTTTTAACTTAAAGTTTTTGGATTGTTTTATCACAAAAACTAACTATTTTTCCTTATATTTAGTTCCTTATATTTAGTTAATTTGAAGTTTGAAATCTTCAGCGAAAGCCCCACGGTGAGGAGGCTTTAAAAGTCGAGTGTGATGGGTTGGGCCTTAGCAGCATGCACGGGGCCCGGAGTGCGTCATGACGTTGCGTCACGCGTCACGATGCCGGGCGCTCACGGGCTCCTTCTCTTTCAGGTGGACTGCCTGAGCCCTGCCAACCACCAGAGGCTGTGCGTGCTCTTCAGCAGCTCCTCTGCCCAGTCCAGCAACGCTCCCAGTGCCTGCGTCAGCCCTTGGTAGGCGCTTGTCCCCCCTGCGCTACTGCACTTTCCCCAAGAACAGGATTCCCGCGACTTGAAATAAAACTCAGCCACTAGGATCTGTTTTTAGGCACATGGCATGATGATGGGCATATATAAGTTGGTAGAACTTTTAAAACTCGTGAGTTAAATGTGAATTTCTGCTCGCTCATGGGTAGAAGTAAATGAGATTACCTTAAGTAAGAGGGAACAGAATGTGAGGCTGCAAGAGAGGTTTCTTATTATAAAAGCGAGAAAGTTGATAGAAAAGATAGTTTTCAGTATTTCGATGATAATGTATAATTTAGGCAGGGTTTCCTTCAGGCGTTTTCCTAAAAACAGCCTTGTGCCTTAAGTTTTATTCTAAAGCTCAATTCTAAGCAGATTGATAGAAAACACATTTTTTAAATTATTTGTTTCAAATGATAGTCACAATAGCCTAGTTATTATTGCATAATTTATCTTCAGCTTTAATAGTGCCATGGAACATCACTGCCTGTTTTTGGAGCACCGTTTCCATGACAAAATGTGTTCTGTATTTTCATTTTGAACCCCAGAAACACATACTTCTGTCAGTGAGATCAGGGAGTCTTCCAGTATCAGTAGAGCTACAGCAGGCTGACTGGACCTGAGGGAGCGCACGGGAATTTTCTCTGGGAGTGTATGGACTCCTTGAGGCAAGGCTTGACTAAGATGGGCTTTCAGCGGGCATCTAACTAGACTGTCTTATTTGTGGGCGTAAGTTAGGTGTAGAGTTGGGAACTGGCCCTCCTGGAAGAACTTGAGCTGCGGTTCATCAGGCTCAGTCAGGTGGGGAGGAGAGAGCAGGAGACAGGACTCTCGTTTTATGTTGGCAGGGCTTAAGGCTTTGTAGAAGAAGCTCTTAATTCTTCCTGACTCAGCTCGGTTTTACTCATTTAATATTATAGTTTACGCATCCTGATTGAATATTTTCATAAGATACTAATGGACTGGGAGTGGATAAGATGCTCTAGTGTGGCTAGTCCGAACTCGTTTTATCCACGGGGGTAAAACCTGTTCTGTAACAACACATTGTTCTACATCAATACTGTATCATAAGCACAGCTAATAGGTAATCAGTTTGTAGGTTCGTGAAATGCCTTTGCTATGTGGTAAGTCTTATGACACGTTACTAAGAAGTGATCTCTCCCTTTAGGATTGTGACAATGGAATTCTATGGGAAGAATGATCTTACATTAGGAATATTTTTAGAGAGATACTGTTTCAGGTAAGAACACGTTTTCTCTTTATGTCCCACTCATGTTTTTTCGCTGCCCAGGATTTCAACCTAAACATAAATATGAGTTAGAGTATTGCTGAGTGGCCTTCACTTTCATACCACACGTCAGCCTGCGCCCTGCAAAAGGAAGTAGTCTGTTTCATACTTAACCCGGGATGTCTTAGGCAGTTCATTCCTCAATTTTTTTTTTTTTTTTTAGGAGTTGTACTTTTACAGTGATTTAAATGAGAGGCAAGAGAAGCACAGGATCTCAGATTTAAGTCTTAGTGCTATCGCCTAATACTTCTATTTCAAAGAGCAAGTAACTTGATCTTTACCAGCCCCCTTTATAGGGAAGAACAGGCTCTAGAAATGCAAGGAGTTTCAATGGGTAAAATGAGATGATGTTTCAAAATGCTCAGCAAATAGAAGGTGCTTATTTACCAGTGGAAACTGTCATGGTGCTGTAGTTGAAGACAAGATGTTTAGCTCTAGGCCCTAAGCACTACCTTTTTTTATTCTCACCCGAGGATATGCTTATTGATTTTTAGAGAGAGAGGAGCTGGGGTTGTGGCGGGGAGAGAAGCATCAATGTAAGACAGGAACATTGATTGGTTGCTTCCCATGAGTGCCCCAACTGGGGATCGAATCCGCAGCCTTTTGGTGTATAGGACGATGCTCCAACCAGCTGGGTCACCCAGCAAATGGTACGTTTAAGCGGGACCCTGCACAGACCATCCACCAGTCGTTCTTACTCTAGAGAGGACGCCGCGTTTTCTTGACATTCTGGTTAGACAGGATTCATTTCATGTTGTTCCTCAGCTTTATGGTTAATGTTAGGACTTTCTTTTGGTCAAAGGCCTTCTTATCAGTGCCCTAGCATGTTCTGTGATACCCCCATGGTTCATCATATTCGACGCTTCGTCCATGGCCAAGGCTGTGTGCAGATAATCCTGAAGGAGTTGGATTCTCCAGTACCTGGATATCAACATACAATTCTCACCTATTCCTGGTGCAGAATCTGCAAACAGGTAAATGCACCCTTGTGGCTATAGTGTTTCATATAATATCTCTTTATTGACTAATTCTTTTTTGTGGGGGGAGGGTGGTCTGTTATTTTGGGTGTGTTATTTGTCTTTGGGCTCTTACTTATTTTACCTCTGGTGTTGTATGTTCCATTTAATGTCTGTTTCTTGAAGATTCTGTTTTAGAATTTATCAGTCATTATGTAAAATATAGGTACTTTGTCCAGTACAATATATGGAGATTATGTCCCGACAGTTCTCAATTATGTTTGTTTATTCATTCAGCAAACACTTTAGCGCTGTGTTCCAGGGACTGTGCCAGGCCCTAGGAATAAAAAAGCAGTGTAGGACTCTTGTCTCCTAGGAGAGGAGACATACTGGTAACACAGTAATTACAGTATGCTGGGATGTTTGTATAAGTTCGAGCTTGTATCCACGTTTCCATTTGAAGAGATACAGATGAGGCTGTGTTTAAATTCATCTCTGCTAGTTTTTCATGTACATTCTTGAGACAAGAACCACATGTTTTATTTTTTCCGTGAACTTCTTAAGTCCAGAGGAAGTATTTGGTGTCAATATTATGCTTTCAATATATACTTTTTATCTAAATTGCTTGCAGTGAGCATCTGCTAAATTTAACTTCATTGGTATCTTTATCGGCCTGTTTTGGAGTGTGCTTTTGGAAGGCACTAGGGAATCCTAGGGCAGGTAGTAGTGTGATCTCCAGGGATGGCAGTGGTCGCGGAGGGCAGACTCAGTTCCTTCTGCCGTGGCAAACGTACAGCCATGACAGTGCTCCTGGCAATTCTCAGTCTCTTTATACTTGTTTTTATAGGCCTTTAGTTTCTATGAGACATCTGATAATATTTTGTTGTAGAATATGTGGGCTTTTGTAGATTGACCACTGAACTAAATCAATAACTTAAAATTGATCTTTATGTCTTGTATGCTTTGGTATAGCTAATTTAATTTAAAACAAAAACTTCTGCCTTTTGGATTAGAGGGAAAAGGTAAACAGTGATTGTTCACCAAAATGAAGAAACTTCTCTGTGTTAAAAAAAAACTATAACATATATAACCAAACATTGATATACTTAATACTGAAGTTCTGTAAGCCATGATAATAGAAAAATAGACAAAAGGCATGACAAAGCAATTTAATACAAGTGGCCAGTAGGTTTGTGCAAATATATTTTGTTTATTAGTAGCCAAGAAGGATAAATAAAAACCAGTGAAATGTGTTTCTATTTTTTTCCTGTGAAATCACATTCCAAAGACTTATACTTTCTGAGATTGGTAAGGTGGGCAATTGGTATTCGGATATTGTTGGAGATTGTGTAAATTAGTATACCTATTTTGGAAAACTGTGTGGCAAAAAGTGGCAAAGACTGTGTAATGTTCATGTCGTTTAACCTACCAGTTTCCACTTTTACTGATTTATTCCAAGGAGATAATTATGGATAGTTATAAGAATTTGTATACTAGGAAGTTCATTAGCTACATCCTCAAAATAAAGAAAAACTTGTAATGACTCAAGTGCATGTCAGTAGGGAGTGGGTAAATGTATCCATGTAGTGGGATACTCTGCAGCCATTAAAAATCAAGTTGTACAAGTATTTTATGTGGGAACCAACTTATGCTCCATTGCTAAGTAAAAAAAAAAGCAATAGAAGGCTATGAAACTAACTACAGGAAAGAATTTTTATTATATTGATGTTGGCGGTCAGATTACTTGCTGGTGATAACTTCTCTTCTCAGCCATCCCTAATTCCACCCACGTTTTTCCAGGTTTCTGCAGTCAGAATACATTAGATTTGTATTAGAAGAGAAAATTCATTGTTTTAAAAAAAGAGATTCTCGATATGTGATTGGATAACAAATGACTTATGCTGAATTTCAGGTAACGCCAGTTGTTGCTCTTTCCAATGAGTCCTGGTCCATGTCGTTTGCAAAATACCTCGAACTTAGGTTTTATGGGCACCAGTACACTCGCAGAGCCAATGCCGAGCCTTGCGGTCACTCCATCCACCATGACTATCACCAGTATTTCTCCTATAACCAGATGGTGGCATCTTTCAGGTAGGACATCAGAGCGACTGGAAGGCTCTGTAACACTTCCACCATTACTAGATTGAATTGATTCGTGGTGTGTGTTGTTCCCTATCCAACCTTTGCAACTGCAGAGGGCCATGCTCTCGTGCTAAGAGCTTTTCAGAATGAAAGATTGTTCTGTTTAATCTTTACCCTAAGAGATAGGTATTATGACTGCTCTCACTTAGAGAGATCGTTAGCTCACTTATAAAGCAAGCAAGTGATGGAGTCATGATATGAACCAGTAGATCTTGTTTCTACAAGGTTTTACTCTTAACCATTGTTTCTGGTTTTGCATCTGAGAGTTTGTCAGAATTTTTGCTGAGACGTTAACTGGCATAAGGATAATTGGATATGCTGGGCAGAGCTTAAATCACTAGTTCAGAGGTGGGTAGTTACGCTGTAGTATTAAATAATTTGAGAAAGCCGTAAGGCTCTGCCTTCAAAACGTATCCAGAGTCTGAACACACCTCACCACATCCACCACTTACCACTCTGGACTGAGCCTCTGTTATCTTCCACTGGATGACTTCAGCAGCCTCAACCAGTGTCCCTTTGGCCTTGACCCCTACATCTTCATCTCAACACAGCAGTCGGAATGAACCTCTTAAATGAAAATCATTTCTGGCCACCCTAATGGGTGTCTGTTTCTCCCTGAGTGAAAGCTACAGTCCATTTTACGGACCTGTAAGCTCCTGCATGCTCTGGCCGCCCAGTTCCTCTCCGTTCTTACCTCCTGCTGCTCTCCGCTTGCTCACCTGACTGCAGCCTCACTGGTGTCCTGGCTGGGCCTCAGGTATGCCAGGTAGGCTCCTACTGGGGAGCCTCGCACTTGCTCTTCCCTTTCCAGACTACCTGTTCCCCAGACATCTTCCTGCCCGTCCTTATTTCTGCTTGTCTTAGCTCAGGTTCCGCCTGCCCTGACTCCCTCTCACCCCGAGCATTTCCTGTTTTCCTCCTGCTTTCTCTTTCTCCATAGCACTTACCATCTGATATAATACATATTTTAAGTCTTTGTCTTATTATTTGTTACTCAAATCTTATTCCTAAATGCTGAGGGCTGGAATTTTGGCCCTTGTTTAGTGCTTTATCTTCAGCACCTAAAACACACTTGACATATAATAGGCCCTCAGGAAATACTTGTAATTGGACCCTATTTTTTTTTTAAGCAAGAGCTTTTAACCATGAACCTAGGGCCTAGGTGGGCATAGCACTGACTGGACAGCATAAACCCTAGGTGGACAGGAGAGGAGGACTGCTGAGGCATCCTTAGGAGCCAGGAAGGTGGGAATGCCTTTCTGAGCTCACCGTAGGAAGGAGCTGGTCTCCTCACTGAGAGATGCCTTTATCCAAGTTCTTGTGTTTAAAGCACACAAGGATAGCCTCGAGGGGAGTAGTGATGACTTACAGTGCAGTGAAAATGCAAGCAGAACAAAATCCTTCCAGGACTGGGGAGAACATTTATAATGGTTGAAAGTTTTCTTTAAAAAATAAGTTGTCTTCAATATTTTTATGATTGTTTTAAAACAGCATTTTATAGAAACTTTATGCCTCTTAGGATTTAGTTGACCATCATGATATGCCTTTACTCAAAATGTTAACACATTTTTCACTTTTCTACTCTTATTTGTATTTTCTTCTGTCAGTTATTCTCCCATTAGGCTTCTTGAAGTATGTGTTCCACTCCCCAAAGTATTCATTAAACGTCAGGCCCCATTAAAAGTATCCCTTCTTCAGGATTTGAAGGACTTTTTTCAAAAGTAAGTTTTAGTTTCCTTGGTCATCTTTTTTTGTTCAGAACTGCCTATAATTTATAGCTATTTTAAATATCAGGTTTGTTCATTTAGCTTTCTTTGAAAGCATAAGTAACTGCATTTTTCTAGTTGTATGTTATATATGCCTGATATAAAAAAATGTAGACAATATATAAAGTATTAAAAAAGAAGACACACCTTCTGAGACATACTAACTGTTAAGATTTTGATGTACATCTTTTGATGTACAAATCTTTTTTTTGTTCTGCAAAATGGTATATGATTCTTAATTAGAAAAAGGATTATTGTGAAGATTTGTGTGTGACATCTTTTTTCTGTTTATGTGAGATTAGAAAATTTGGTCGCACTTTTCCATGGTGTTCAATATTCTTTATATTGTTAGAGTTTCACAGGTATATCTCGCTATTGATGAAAGACTTGCATCTTTTAAAACTGATACATTCAGCAAAACAAGAGAAGAAAAAATGGAAGATATCTTTGCACAAAAGGAGGTAATTCCTTTCTTCGACAGAAACCCAAGAGTGAACTATTATGAACTCACTGGAAGAGTCTTTTGGGGTGAGTCGCAGATGGCAGGGCTGGCATTGTTTCTGTTTCTTGTAGATGGAAGAAGGCGAGTTCAAGAACTGGATCGAGAAGATGCAGGCCAGGCTCGTGTCGTCTTCCGGGGAAACCCCGCAGCAGCTGCAGTCAGTCTTCGAGTCCCTCATCGCCAAGAAACAAAGCCTCTGCGAAGTGCTGCAGGCCTGGAACAGCAGGTCCGGCTCTGCGGCCTGGTGCTGCTGTACCGTCACCGCCAAGTTCACTTTGCTGTGGGGTTTTTAATTTGTGTCTCTCTCAATTATGCAAGTTTTATTTCATTCTCAATTTGTGGAAACTTTTATTTTCTGTCACCACTATTACCCCCACACTTTTTATCTTTTAAAATATATGCGCTGATATTTTTTAGGTAGTTTATGAAGATTAAAAAGAACAAAAATGAAGGCAGCCTTTAATGTTTCACATACTTACAGTGTGTGTGCTTATTGAATGTAATATATCTGAATGATTGTATATCATATACTGCCTTTATTAAAATATTTATTTTGGGAAGTATTTCCCTTCATACTTATTTAAACGTTCACTTACATGATTGTAGCACTTGCTTATCGAGCACGTGGATGATGCTGGACTCTAAGTAAGGCACTAGATGGACATGCACTCCTTTACTTGGTCTTACGGGTCCTACCATGCGTATGCCACTTCCATTTTACAGGAGAGCAAACTGTGTCTAAGAGACGAAGGGAGTGGCCTAAGCTCTGTAGACGCTAGTTGTCAGAGCTGGACGTTGAGCCCAGGTGTATTGCTCTCTAAAGCCCGTGCTTTTTATGTTATTTCTTGCTGTTTCTTACAGTAACTCGCTGTTCTTTTAATGCTATAGTGAAATCAGTAACAGCTTATGATCACTTGATTAGAAATAAGACATCAATTTAGTCTCAGTTATGTACAACTTCAAAATCTCTTGCAGTTGGAAAAAAATCTATTGCCATCAAAGTGGGAAAATCTGATTATTGTGGTTTCGGAGCTGTAAGGAGAACATTTGTAGATGTTACTGAGGATATCAGAAACGAAACCATATTCTTTGTTTTCTTTTCTTTTAACTTTAGGTTGCAGGATCTTTTCCAGCAGGAAAAGGGTAGAAAGCGGCCTTCAGTTCCTCCAAGTCCTGGAAGACTGAGACAAGGGGAAGAAAACAAGGTAAGAAAGTGTAGCTTTGGAGTACACTTTCCCTTTCCACCAAAGACTGCGTCTCTCTGGCTGAGCTGGAACGCTGAAGGCGTCTCGCCAGAGCAGAGAGCACTGCGGCGCAGCACAAAGCAGACCAGCAGGGGGCAGAGCAGAGTGGAGCATCTGGATGGGAGGGGCCTGGCCGCAGGGCCGTGTCGTGTGGCTCCAGAGCTGGGCTACAGCTGTGCTGTCTTCACAGCTGTGCTCTGTCACAGTGGAGCCATTTTGCACTGAATAAAGTTTCCTTCTTCACTGCACCCCAAATCGGGGGTTTCTGTTGGCATTGAATCGGTGCCAACAACCATCAGCTGACAGACGAATATGATGCTTTTAAAGAACGGGCTATGGAAAAGGAAGGGTGACACGGCAGCTGGAGAGAAACGTGGCAGAGATGCGAGCGTATCTGTGTGCAGCTGCACAGGGGGAGCAAGCAGACTCAGATGAGACTGACAGAGGCGAGTCTTGGCCTCTGCAGTGGGCGGGGAGCAAGCAAGGGGAGTGCAGTTGCGGGTGAATATGCAGGTGAGAAGGGAAAACAGTTTCTGGTCAGAGAGGAGGCAAGGGTACCTCTGGATGAGGAGGTGTGGAAATGTGAAGAGAGAGTTGAAGTTTCAGAACAGTAAGCTGACAGTCCAGTCGAAGCTGGACACCAGCAGTTTGGGAGGACCAGCCATAAGGTTCCCACATACTCGTCTGAGTTCGGTGATTTGCAAGGCAGGTGTATAAGATGACAAGAGAGTTATGGGAGGGAGGAACCCTTGGAAGAATGCAGGTCGGTTGGAATCCACTTCAGATGAAAAAAAGCAACAAAGAAGGCTTCATATGTGGAGCACTCCCTTGTTGCAGTAACTGCCTGTTTATTCTGCCACTGGTCCCCATTAAGGCATAAGGAACCATCTTCCTCCTCTGTCTCTGAGAGTAAGGATGCTGTGACACAGGGTAAATAACTGTCCGCTGAATGACTGAAGAAAAAGAGAGGGGTTGAGAGAATAGATCAATTAGTGAGACAGAGGAGGAAGTATACTAGGATTCAGTTTAGTTAGATGTGAGAAATTGGGCATCTCTTCTCTACCCTAGATACTTAGGCGTGCTGCAGCACACACACGCAAAGCCAGCGTACTTTTGTCTTTGGACCTTCATCGATGCGAATATAATTAATTTCATTTATGACGTTTAGAGGTGCTAGTTTAATACGTACTTTATTAATAATATTAAGTAGGGTATTTTATTTTAAAGCTGTGAAGTTTCAGGGAGACATGACTTGGATTAATGTTTTTTACCTTGTAATTCATTTATTTGAAACATTTATCACAAGCTCCTATCAGCTGGCATCCCTGGAGGTAGCATCACGATGGCAGTAGGTGCTACATGAAAGTTGCGGGTGCTATGACTATGCCATAGAGTCCTAACTTATTTTACTATGGTTTTGGCTGTTCTTTATCTCTGTGCTTAAGTGAGAAGCTTTTCTTAAGAGGTCTGCACTGGTTTAGTTCTACATTTGATTTAATTAGCCTCTCCTAACTGTGTTAGTTTTCTTTTGCTGCATAGCAAATCACCACAAACTCTGAGGCCTAAAACACAAACTGATTATCTCACGGGGGTCAGGGGTCTGGCACGTTGTGGCCGGGTTACCCCTTCAGTCTCACAGCTGCAGTGGAGGTTTCAGCTGGGGTGTCATCTCACCTGAGCCTCATCCAGGCTCACCCAGGTTGTTGGCAGAATTCAGTTCCTGGTGGCTATAGAGCTGTGGACCCCCTTTGTTGTTGCCAGCCCACCAGAGATGATATCCAGATCCTAGAGGCTACCTGCTTCCCTGGCCCTGTGACCCCTCTGTCTTCAAAGCACACAGCAATCCATCAAATCCTGTCATGCTTCAGATCTCTGAATTCTTCTGTGTCTGGCCTCTGGACAGATTGAAAGAACTTGTGAATCTTTCCTACTTTAAGATTAACTGATTTGGGACCTGAAATACATCTCAGCATTCCTTTACAGCAGTGTCCAGATCAGTGTTTGAG
>PVKM010049248.1:0-10988 GCA_004027735.1 Carollia perspicillata
GTCAAGGGAGGCAGAGTCTGTCAGGGAAGGGGAAAAGGGGAGGGTCCGTGAGCCAAGCCCCAGGCCTGGCAGTAGGGTGGGTCAGAGTCCAGGGCTCAGAGCCAGGTTCCCCACATGTCCTTCCTGGGGCATCTACTTGTGGGGCTTTGAAACTACCTATTGAGGCAGGGCTGGGCCCAGGACTTGGGTTTGAAGCCAGGTTGAAGTCAAAGACGTCTTTGGATGGGGCCCTGGGGAGAGGAGAGCAAGGAAGAGGGGAGATGAGATGAACTCAAGGCTCCCCCACCAAGATGCACCCAGGGCAGAGCCTCTTACCCGGGGGACAGTGGGCCCAGAGCTGGCAATGCGACCCTCAGCTGTGGGGAGCCCAGGGTCCGAGGAGGAGTCTGGGGAACAACCAGAAACAGGGTGATGGAGCTGGCAACAGGAATCTGAGAGCAGGCTGGGCCACGGGCAGGGTCAGGCGGCAGGTACCTGTGGGGGTGTCTCCGGCACTGGGACCTTCTTCAGCACCAAGCTGACCCTGGCTGGCTCCTGGAACAGCTCCCTCATCACATTCTTATGGGGCCAGCCCACCTGGGGGCGAGGACAGGAACGCTGGGCTGGATCAAGCTGCGCAGGACGCTCTGAAGCAACCCAATGGTCCTCTCCCTCGGAGCACTCTCTCATCCTCCTGCTCTGCCTCATGGACTCCTCCTCCAGGAGGCCTCCATGATCCCCTTCACCATGGCTCTGCTGAGGCCGCTCTAGCCTGTATGAGCTGGCTCATGTCATGTAAGGCGCCTCCCACAACCCTGGTTTTCCCTAGAGTCCCTCCCTGCCCACCAGCCCTGGGTCCTACTCAGTAATCCCTTCATTCCCGCCAGGTCTCTTTCCTTCTCACTCACCACCACCTGCTCGTTGACCTGAACAATCTCATCTCCAGGCAGGATCTGCAGCCGGAAGTTGGAGGGGACCTGGTATGGAAGGTGGGGCTCAAAGGGTGCGGCCTCCTGGGCCTGTAGCTGGCTTGGCTGGCAGATAAAAGGGTCTTAGGGGGGTGGCTGAAAAGGGTGTGGGGCACTCACCTGGGTGCCCACTCGGGACACGAAGTGCAGGCAGTTGCCGGTGGTGTGGATTTCCAGGCCCTGGGAAGGCAGAGGTTACAGTCACTGTGGGTGTGGGGGCAGTAGGGCCAGTGGGCAGGACCCCAGCTGGGCAACAAAATTCTTGGGTGAGCAGAACCGGGGAAAGAGCTGGCCCTACGCTGGCACTGCCCAACTTGCTGTGTGACTTTGGGCTTGCCACTCCTCTGTGGGCCTCTGCCTCCTCCTCCAGAAGGGTCAGAGGGAAGTTGGGGTGGCTGACTTCTGAGGTATGAGATTTTCGGCAGCTCTCCTACAGGGGTAAGCAGTAATGGCAGGGCAGGGCCAGGGCTGGGGCTCTGGTTTCCCCAACTGGACATATTAAAGCAGAAAATTTCATGTCCTCTCCCCTAACCTTCCAGGTCTATGTCTCAGGGCTAGAATGTGTCACCTGAGACCATACCAGCTGTTGCCCCTCAGGACCGGGGTAAGTGCTAAATAACGGTGAGATCCCCGAAAGTCCTCTGTGCCTTTAACATCTGAACAAAAAAGGCCTTCTAGTCATACCAGTACAGAATTCTGTGGAATCCTGGAGCAGTGTTTCAGGGTGTAGGCCAAGCTGCCAAGAGGTGAGAGGTAAGAGCTCACCAAAGGATTGTCCAGCTGTACCCGCTCTAGCACAGCCTTCTGCTCCAGCAGTTCCCGGGGGCTGCAGCTCAGGATGTTGTGGCAGATCCCAGCCACGTGGCTGCACTGGGGGATGGGGAGCAGAATGTCCAGCCTGAGCCCCATCCACTGCACCCCATCTCCACTCACCCCCCATGCCCCCTGGCCCCCCACACACTTACAATCCTCAGGACTTGGCCCTCCTTCTCAGCTGCTGGACAGTCCTGGAAGCAGTGAGAGCAGGGGCCTTCCCTGAGTGGGGGCACTGCCTTCTCCGGAGGGCAGGGTGGGCTCCCTGCAGTTCCTCCCTGCCTCTCGCACCCTGGCCCCCTTCCCAGAAGTACATGGCCTCAGAGCTTTGGCCCCAAGGTCTTCCCCACGGTGGCACCATGCCCCCAGAAGTCGCCACACATGCCCTCTTTCCTCCCCCTCCCGAGAGTCAAAGTCCCAGGGGTGCCCCTGCCAGGTAGGAGGCCCCATGCTCCCATTGCCCTTACCCGGTGGCTGGCTACCTCTCTTCCTGCTCTCGCCTCTTCCTGCCCTCGCACCTGACCTTGTGCTGATTCACAGGTTATAAAAAGCTCTCGCCTGACTTGGTCTCTATAGCCCGGGCCAAGCCTAGCCCCTGGTTATCCTACCTCCTGCAAGGCCTGGCCCAGCTTCCTGCACAACTCCCCAATCTCTTGGCAGGTCGAGAAGTCATTCAAGTGGGAGAAGAGGTACCTGGCAGGAGGAAGGATGGAACAGTGGTTAGCAGACTGTGTTTTAACAGTCAAGTCACAGAAGCACTCAGAGCTGACTACTCATCTGAGACATGGGGATAATGCCTACTCTGACGGGTTTGGGTTTAGAGTAAGATGATTGATACCACTCAAGAGCTTAGCACAGGGCTTGTTGGTCAAGCACCTAGTAGTGCGAGGCTCTGTTTAGGCACTGGGGAAACAGAAGTTAAACACATAATTCCATCAACAATGAGTTAACTTCAACTGCTCTGAAGCGTAGAGAGCTCTGACAGTATAAAACAGGGACGGCTTCCCCAAGGAGGTGATACTGTGCTGGGACCTGTGGACAAGCAGCAACCAGTGAAGGGGAGAAGCTCTCTGTGCAACGTCATTGACGTGACTGCTATGATTACAGGCTGGGGGGTGGGTGGGAACCCAGGCATCCCAGTGCCCCTGCACAGGTCAACTAACCTTGCCCTCTTCCACCATATCTGAGCAAGAGCCAAGCTGTTTTTCTTTCCCAGGCCTTGAGGAGGCCAAAGATGAGAAGGGTCCCCTCACCAGCCTCCCAAACCTGTGCGCTAGGAGGAGCCTGGGGTACCTGTTGAGCCAGAAGAGGAGGGCACGGGCCTCACGCACCAGATCCACAGCTGCACTGAGGACGTCAGTGGGGGGCTCATCACAGCCCTCCAAGCGGCCTTTTACTAAGCTCTGGAAGACACGGGTCCCCTCCAGCAGCCCCTCTGTCAGGCTCTGCAGGTTCTCTGTCGGTAGCCCAGAGCTCTGTGCCAGAGAGGAAGCAGGTCACCTCATTGGCAGTGGCCAGCCCTCCAGACACCCCCAGGTGGGTGGGAACTGCAGCCAGTGTGGCCACCACTCACTCACCAGCGCCCGGAGTTGTTCCACCCCTTCCAGGATGAGCTCCTGGTGACCCAGAGGCCACACGGTCAGAGCCTCAAGACTACGGGGGCAGAGCTGGAGCAGGTACTTGCCAGGCAGCTGCCAGTCCTCAAAGCAATAGTCCTGCAGGGAATCACCGAGGCCTGGAGGGACAGCAGGTGTCACGAGTTTTCTGGCCACTTCTTCACTCCCATAAAGCCCTATTCCCTCCCATCTGTTCCTAATAACAACCCTGCGATCTAGGCTGTGTTCTGCCCATTTCACAGATGAGGCTACTAAGTTGAGAGGTAGGATGGTTTAGGGCAGTGGCTTGTGGCTTGCCCAGACCGGCAGCAGCAGCCTCACTGGAGATCCAGTTACAAATACAAAGTATTTGTATTTGGCCCCATCCCACACCTGCTCAACAACCCAGGGATAGGGCCCAGCAGTTCACATTTTAACAAATCCTCCAGGTGTTCTGATGCTCACTTGTCTCCTGAATTGGGATTAAGAACATGGATGGGGCTTTGGAGTCAGGGTGACCTGAGTGCCAGCCCTTGAGCAAGTAATTTTTTTTAATCCTTACCCAAGGATATATACTTACTGATTTTAGAGAAAGGGGAGGGGGAGAGAGAGGAACATTGATCAGTTGCTTCCCAGACAAGCTCCAACCAGGAATCGAACCATAACCTAGATATGTGCCCTGACCGGGGATCGAACCCACAGCCTTTTGGTATTTCCTCATTTGTAAATGGTGATAATAAAAGCACCTACCTTCTAATCATGTGGAAATGACACGATACATGCCAAACACTTGGCCCATTTCTTGGTTTGTGGTTGGCAGTAACAGCCACTGTATTATTATCACCAGGCTTTTTACCATGGTCTTTAAGGCCTGGTATGACAGGCTGCCCCCTGTCATACCAGGGGGCATGTCTGTCTCATCATTCGACACAGCCCCTCAAACAGTGTCTGGATCTGGACACTTCAGATCCAGAGCACCAACTCCCTGCAGCTCCTGGAATGTTCTTGTGTCTCAGGGTTCTTGCAGGTGCTGCTCCTTCTGCCTGGACTGCTCTTCCAGCTCCTTCACTCCCTTTTCATCTAACTCCCTCCGGGGAGCACTCCACGACTCCCCAGGCTGCCCCCACTGCCCCCTGAGCCTCCAGAAAGCCCTGTAATTGAGCGCAGCCTCTCCCACTTTATCAAGAGCTCTTTAAGGATCAGGCCTTAAATAACCATTCTTCTCTAATTCCAGCCCTGCCTGGCACAAGGCAGACCCTCAAAAATAAGAAAAATCTCTATGGAATGCTTACTATGAGTGGAGCAATATTTTAAGGGCTTTAAACATATTCAGACATTTGATCCTCACCAAATCTAGAAGCTAGAGACGACTGTTATTCCCATTTTACAGATGAGAAAACTGATACAAATAAAGGTTAACAGTTTGCTCCCTCTTTGAAGGAATTCCTGCCATTCCAAGCAAGTCAAATGCCTTCTCAGAGAAGCTGTGTGTGACCGACAGCTCTCCCGCGTTCCCCGCGTGACGTCAGAGCACTGGACAGGGGTTCATAAACCTGGCACTCCATGGCTGTAGGCCGTTGAGCGACTTCTTCCCTGTGTACAGTGAGTGTGCTGTGTTGTCTCCCACAGACCCTGACGCTGAGCTACACAGGCCGGGCACCTGGCATGATCGTGTCACTATGCATTTCATGGCGCCTGAGTTGCCATTCTCACTTAATGGAGAGGAAAACCGAGACCTATGGTCATAGAAGTGGCGAGTGCAGGGGCTGGGCCTAAAACCCAGTTTGGGAGTCTGAATTCCACCCCGAATCCCTGCTTTTATGAAGGCTGGTTATCCTGAACCTGACCCTAGTGTACTCCTGCCTCCTCCACTCCCACTCCCCCTCTAGGAGAAACCACCTGACTCGCCTTCCCCTCCCACCAGCATGTCAGAGGTCTTCACTTCTCTGAGTCTGTCCCGTGTCTGGGACCTTTCCCACCCATTTGGGCTCACTGAGCCTGGGGGGCATCTCCCTTGGAGGGCCCTGGGGCGGGAGGGGCTGTGCCAATTCTTTCATCTAGCTGGGGCTTCAGCTTCACACCCTGGGAGCATTGGTAGGGAGAAGGGAAAAGGGTCGGCCCTGTTCCAAAGCCTGCGCAAATCACTTCCTGGCTCAATGCGTCAGTTTCCGCTTCTGAAAAATGGGTTTAATAACAGCCCTCTACGCCCTAGGTCGAGGGAAGATCAACACATAGTGGGTGTTAACATTCAGATTAACACTCAGAATAGTGGGTGTGGGCCGCGCTGGGGCCGTCCCCCTCTGTTTTCATTACACCCACCGCCTTTCCTTCGCCAGCCTGGCAATCCCTTGGGATGCTCGAGGCAATGCGAGACCCGTTCGGGTTCCGCGGGCCTCCCGGGCTCATCTCTGCCTGGCAGAGTATCGCATACAGGGTAGCCGCTTTTAAATACTTGTTCACACACTAACCGACTGACAGCCTCAGCAGGCCCTTTTTCCTTTACCTCTCCCCGTCCTAATGCTCCTCAAGACCAACTCTGCCCCGGCTCCACCCACCTCTCAGCCAGGCTGCCACCTTCCCGGGGGTCCAGGTCTCTACTGGCTCCATGGCAGAGTCCGCCGGATGGGATGGGCACTCGCTCCGTCCCGCGAGCGCAGGAATTTCCGCTCCCAGAGCCCAGGGCTGGGGAGGGGCCGGGCTGGGTACTGGGAGGAGCCACCAGCATACCTGGGCCCACGTGGCTGGCCAGGTGAGGCACTGAGTCAGCCATTGGCCCACCGCCTGCCCGCCTCATACACGCCCTTCGGACAGCTCTGGGCAGCCCGGCTGCTCGATACGGGGGCGGTGCCGCTGGTGTTTGACTCATGTGACCTCAGAGCTGACCTGGGTTCAAACCGGCCTCACAAGGCCCGACCTTGAGAAAAGGGGCTTCTCAAAAAGCCCCTTCTCAAAAAGAGGTGCAGGCCAGGTCCCCAGAGCACAAAGCACGGCTCTGCGGCTTGATAGCTGCTGGACCAGAGGATAATTTACCCGCCTTGCATCAGCTTTCCTGTCTGTAAAGTGGGCTACTGTGCAGAATCCCCAAATTAATAGCTCTACATCTTTTAAAGCAGGGGTGTTAGCTCCTATCTTTTTGTACCGAGAACCCTATTGGCAATCTGGTAAAATTTCTGGACCCTTACTCAGAATAAAAATTTTAAAAGTGTAAAACAAAATGCTGAAGATTACATGGAGGACAATTAGTATAAAAATGTAAAAATCACAAATTTATAATATGGTAATGTTTTTATTATTAAATAACAAGATTGGCAGGTTATCAAAGTTATATTTCCTTTTCTAACAACATCGGTGTGTTGTTGCTCAGCTTGAATAAGAACATCAAACTAAGAGAGGTAGGTGGTCATTGACTTACATCAAACAAACTGATCAACAATCAACTAAAGATAGAGAATGCAAGGAAGTAATGGAGAAACCTGAGTTACTGATAGGAAAACAGGAGAATTCAGCATTAGGTCACGGACCCTCACAGTGGTGCCCAGTCTACGGCAGCTGTGCTACAGGAATGTCTGAAACTAGTGCAATTTAACGGGGGATTAAAAAGTATCAGGATTTTGAAATAGTTATGAGCATAAATATTTCGAGGCACTTGCGATAATCACAATTTGATATGAAAATCTGTGGTTTCTATCGGAGACAAACACAGATACTGCTAACACTTGAATCCATATGGAAGGAAATGGCAAATTTTGGTTAGAACTTAGTGAAAAATATATATATTATTCTATCCAAGTTTATGGGCCCCTGAATTCTGAGGCCCATGTTAAGAGTCTTCCCCTTGGCTCAGTGGATTGAGTGGCAGCCTGTGAACCAAAGGGTTGCTGGTTCGATTCCCAGTTGGAGCACATGCCTGGGTTGCAGGCCAGGTCCGCAGTCAGGGGCACACAAGAGGCAACCACACATTGATGTTTCTCTCCCTCTCTTTCTCCCTCCCTTCCCCTCTGTCTAAAAATAATAAATAAACTCTTTTTTAAAAAAGTCTTCTTCTTAGACCATCTGAAACACGCTAAATATTTGCAGTTTCATTATTAGCAGAGGCCAGCCCAGGCCAGGAGACTCCCAGGATTTGGGATCAGAATCAGTTCCATTTGCTCTAAGACTGAGCCCAAACTCTACCCCTCTCTGAACTTGTTTTTTCTTCTCTAAAGCAGGGGGTGCACCTAGACCTTAGTGCTGTGAGGAGGTCATTTAAGTATTTTGAAGTCTATAACATGAAGAAGAGCTGAGTTATTGCTTTAATTTTATGGGGTGGCCTTCCCAGAGCTTACCCCTAAGACTGTGTCACCTAATTTGAAATCTCTAGCAGTGCCGCAAGATCTGGCTTTCAAAGCCTATCACTATTTTGCTTGTAACCAAGACCTAAAGTCTGAATTTGGCCCACGGATGCCCATGTCGTGTGTGTGTGTGTGTGTTATGTGTATGTGTTGTCATCATTTAATAATTTCACATACAAACTGAGTCTCTGGAACTCAGCCAGCTCTGCTGACCCCATCTCACCTACACTCATGGCACCAAACATGAGTGCAGATCATCGGCGCTTCCTTCAACGGGGGCTCCCTTCCTGGCTCAGTGCACGTTTCTGCTTCTGAAAGTGGGTTTGATAACAGCCCTCTAAGCCCAACTCGCCAGGTTCCCGCAGGTCTACTCCCTCATTTATGAACCGGTAGGCTCCAGAGTTGCAGCATGGCCCTCACCTCTCTGGCTTTGTCCTTTGCCTCACGTTCCCACATCCTGCACCGCATGTCCCCTCCAATCCCCCTCCATGCTGAATCCTCATTTTTTCTTTTTGCCTATTTCTTCATACAACAGCCTCCCTATGGCAGATGCATCTGCACGATCCTGATGTCATCAAACCCGACCCTGAGCTGGCGCAAGACATAGAAGTGAGAAGCCACCCAGCCTCTGCCCTCCCCGAACTCCCAATCCTGTAGAGGAGCAACAGACATGAACTCACCACTTGTACTCACATACTCCCCTAGGAGGACTGGGGCCTGACAACCACGACAGTGTCTGTTCTCTGTGCCCCTGGCACCCGGCACCTGACAGGGCAAGGCAGTTATGGGCACAATAAATGGCAGCTTCTATTTTAAGGTAGTTTTATGAGTTTATAGAAGTCCTTTTTGCATATCTGCTGTAACAATGTCAAAGGTCATTACGTAACTGTAGGTCATTAAATAAAAGGAAGACCTTCATAGCATATTCTTAGGTCATTCCCCAGTGGGGACCACTGTTAAGTATGTAGATATTCTACACACTATTCTGCAAATGTGGCTTTTTCATTTTACAAGATAATCAATGCCAAATGAAATAATATAATACATGTACTTAGAATACTGCTGTCTATGGTGCACTAAAAAATAATAAGCCTTGTTAACCAATATATGCAAATCTTTTATGATTGTTCCCAAGCTGAGGGTAGGAAAGTCCCTGCAGGAACTCCATGTTGGGGAAAAGGGTGATATGTGCTCTCTCCAAAGGCAGGGGTGGTTGATCCAGCCCAGACCAATGGAAAAAGAAGCACTGCATTTTGCTGGGGGTGAGGTTAAGGTACTCCTTCCCTCCTTTGCTGAGAGCGGATTGGTGACATCCAATCATCTGAGATAGGGATGGGGCCAGGACCAGAGCTTCGGAAGCCCTCCAATACCTGATGCAGGCCTGAGACTCCTGAGCGCTGTCAGGCAAGGCCTTTCCTGGCTACCCAGCGTGGCCTCCCTGGAGGGTGGGGGAGGTGCTGCTCAGGCCTGATGCTGATCTCTCCTGACAGCTGCTCCTAAGGCTAAGCAGGGCAGGCGGGAGGGGGAAGGGACCAGATTTAAAGGTACAGTGGCCCCACCCCTTGATAGACCTGGGAGGGCAGACTCTGGTGAGCATCCGAGGGCATGGTTCTTATGCATATCAGAAGTCAGGAACCTCTCTCCCCTGATATTTCTACTTCTTGGTACCATGAACACCATGGGTCCTCATTCCTGCTTCTACCCCCCAGGCTGCCGGGGAGACTAGTGGTGCCCACCATGCAATTTCGACGCCTGACTCCTGGCTACTTCCGGATTCTGCAGGTAAGTACCCCTAACTTACGGTTCTGGGCACAGACCCCTTCCTCCCCCTATCATGGCTGGGTTGTCAGCTCCAACAGCCCGGGAATGTTGTCACGTTCCCTGCCGCCTGAGCAGCCAGGACCTAGATGGGCACCGAAGCGAGAGGAACTAGGGTGGAATCTCCCTGGGGCAGCAATGGCGGCCATATCTCCTTCACCCAGCTGTACTATCTCAGCACCTTCCCATGCTAGAAGTCTCAACTGACCCCTCAGGTGGACCCTCTCTGTACATCCCTAGATGCAGGTAGCTGGGGAGCTGAAGGCAGAGCCCCGGAGTCCACTGGTTGGGGTCGTGGCTACACTGCTGGCAGTCCTTGGACTGGGTGGCTCCTGCTACGCTGTCTGGAAGATGGTGGGGCAACAGCCACCGCCACGGGCCCCATGAAGTGGGAAGCTTCTCACCTGTGCCCTGGCGGGTAGGTAACTCACTAGGGGCTACAATCTTGGGATCCCACTTCTTTTCTGCCCTCATTGGAAGCAGTGCATATAAACCTGACCCTACTTCCCACCCCTCCCTACTGCACCAGGGCTCTGCCTGGGGTCTCCAGCCTGGAGGCCAGGACCCCTGGGGAAAGGCAAGGATGCAGGTTCCGAAGCTAGACCAAGTAGGGAGTAGACACCCCGGGTCCTGCACACAAGAGTAGTAGAGAAGTCATCCCAGGGCAGAAGTAAGGCAAGTGCCCCAGAGGTTAGGGAGTCAGAAGCAAGCACTCTTTATCCAGTTCCTTTATTTCAAGGGGAGGGCACGCAGAAGAAGCCATCCACTCAACAAACTCTAGGCCAAAAAAGGTTGGCTCAGTCTGTCCCTGCCTAACCCTGCATCACTGTCCATGGGCAGTTCCTCTGCTTTGCATCCTCGGGCCATGTCAGGTAGCTGTATCCATCTCAGGGACCTCAGTGGATATTTCTGTGGGCACTGCCAGCCGCTGGGGGGGTACATAAGAGCCCATACCCGCTGCCCTCTCAGCCTCTTCCTGAGTGTAGGGTTCCACACTCAGCTGCTTTAACCTGGGAGAAAAAAGAGGAGTTGGGAGCTGCCCAGATGAGAGCCCTGTAAACCAGACACCCATCCTTTCACCCTGTCCTTATCTCTGCAAACCTTTTCTTGTGGTCTTTGGATCGGAAGTGGGTCTTCAGGTTGGCAGAATCGATGAAGTACCTCCTGTAGGGATGAGGAGTAATAGGAGAGTGAGGGGGTGATAGATGCCTCTCAGATATGTCTATCTCCCTGACCACATCTCATTCCCTGACACCAAGCTTTGGGTCTCAAGGGATGGGAGGCCCGCATACCCACGGATCCCAAGAGAGAAGACTCCGCGCGCCCGGGGCCTGGACTTACGCGCAGGCCAGACAGCGATGCAGGCCGCCCCCCGGCAGGTCAGGGTCGGGTTGGGCACCTGGGTCTGGCCAGGGCCGTGAGGGAACCTGGGGCCGCAGCTCGCGGTGAATCTCATCCAGATCCGGCAGCCGTCGCTTCGCCTT
>PVKM010049249.1:0-10985 GCA_004027735.1 Carollia perspicillata
CTGAAATGTTTCTGTTGAGAAATCAGCTGACAGTCTTATGGGAGCTCCTTTGTAGGCAAGTAACTGTCTCTCTCTTGCTGCTTTTAAGATTCTCTATTTGTCTTTACCCTTTGCCATTTTAATTATGATATGTCTTGGTTTGGGTTTTGGGGGTTCATCTTGATTGGGACTCTGTGCTTCCTGAATTTGTGTGACTTTCTTCTTTACCAGTTTAGGGAAGTTTTCTGTCATTATTTCTTCAAACAGGTTATCTAGCACTTGCTCACTCTCTTTTACTTCTGATACCCCTATGATTTGAATATCGTTATACTTGATGCTGTCCCAGAGATCCCTTAGATTTTCCTTGTTTTACATCTTTTTAAAAATTATTTATTTATTTATTTATTTTTAGAGAGAGGGGAAAGAAGGAGAAAGAGAGGGAGAGAAACATCAATGTGTGGTTGTCTATTGTGCTCCTTATTGGGGACCTGGCCCACAACCCAGGCATGTGCCCTGACTGGGAATTGAACCGGTGACTCTTTGGTTCGCAGGTCAGCACTCAATCCACTGAGACACACTATCAGGGCTTGTTTTATATCTTAAGTCTCTTTTTCATTTTCTCTTTGGGTAGATACTGTTATCTTGTCTTTTAATTTTCTGATTTGATTCTCTGCTTCATCTAACCTGCTGTTGATTCCTTCTAGTGAATTCTTCATTTTAAATATTGTAATCTTCATTTCTGGTTCTTGTTAATGGTTTCTCTGTCCTTTTTTTAATGCTTATTGTCTCTTTGTTTAAGTTCTCACTGAAATCATCTGTTCCTCCCCTAAGGGTCTTGAGCATTCTTATAACCATTATTTTAAATTGCGTATCTGGTATTTGGGTTGCTTCCATTTCATCTATTTCTGTTAATTTTTTTCTGGGGATTTCTGTATTTCTTTTTATTTTTTAAAGGTTTTATTTATTTATTTTTAGAGAGAGGGGAAGGGAAGGAGAAAGAGAGAGAGAAACATTAATGTGTGGTTGCCTCTCATGTTCCTGCAGCTGGGGACCTGGCCCCCAACCCAGGCCTTGACTGGGAATCAGACCGGTGACACTTTGGTTCACAGGCCTGTGCTCAGTCCACTGAGCTACACCAGCTAGGGCTTCTGTTTTTCTTTTGTTTGGGACATTTTTGTTTGTCTTCACATTTGTTTCTTGTGTGTTAGGTAGATGTGCTATGTCTCCCCCCAAAATGTGGAATGGTTCACAAGTTTGCATGTCATCCTTGTGTAGGGACAATGCTAATCATCTTGGTATTGTTTTATTTTGTATATATACATATACAATTTAGTATATGTGCTGCTGAAGTGAGCACCAGATGCTTTTGTAATAAGAGCAAGGCTGGATGAAGAAACTGACAAATTATTCAGTAATTAGCATATTTCAGGCCCTTTGGCATGCAATCTTCAGTGGAAGGCTTCTGCCTTCCTGATAAAGGATAAAGTGGTATCCAGAACTTTCACCCTTTCTGTCCATGCTCTCCTTTGAATCCTGTTTGAAGTTTCTATGACTCCTTTGACTTGTTGAAATTTACTGTTTCCCTTCTCTTCATTAAATGCACTGTGGTGCAGTGGCTTTTCCTTTTCTTGGGATTTCAATACCCAAGATGTTTATGCCCTAACCTCTTCCTGCCACCACCACATTTTAAACACCTTCTCTCTATGCATAAGCCCTCCCTTCATCAAATCACTGATTTGTTTTTCTTCAGCCATAGGCACTTTGTCAATACTATCCTGCCCCCTAAGTGCCAAAAGGAAAGGAGGCAGCATCACTGTCCACTCCTTTACCCAACTTATTTTCTTATGTCTCAGTCCTCATTGCTTCATTTCATCATGGGGGCAATTGAATCTAGAGAAATGCTTCTCCAAAAAAACACTTTCAGACACAGTGAGTCTTGCTTTCTATATACATAGCTACCATTTATATAGCTATGTGCCAGGTATTGCACCACTATCTTAGTATGCATTATCTCATTTAAACCCATTCACAACTCTATAATGTAGGTACAGTTAAAATCTCCTTTTACCGAGGAGGAAACTGAGGCTCAGAACAGCTAGGAGACTTGCACATGCTCATCCTGCCAGTGAGTAGCAAAGTAGATCTATCTGTCTTGTCCCAGGTCCTGAATGGTTAAACAGAGTATTCTGCTGTAAGGTGTTCCCCATAGTGATAAGGCTCTGTTATACCAAGGGTGAGCATATGAAGCAACAGATTTTCTTGGGAGTGAAGAGACAGGGCCCTGAAAAGTCTGAGTAACTTCAAACACCAGGACTCTATTTTAATGGCAGAGTACTGTTACCAGGGCTATTATGTGCCATTGCAGAGGTGAGGCTAGGGAACTAGTTTTGATTCTTGAATACTGATAGTTGAGTAAACATGTAACATTGACATTGAGAAGTAAGTTCTTGATATCATTGTTTAGATCATGAGGCTGTGAAGCATACGTGTTACTTTTCTCCTTCCTCTCCAATCAGGAAACTGGTGCCAAGAGTATAGATGATCAGAGTTTGGGAGTGACCTTCTGAATGTTCTGAGCTAAAAGAGAGCTGCAAAGGGGGAGATAGCCAGGAGGAAGGCCCAGAATAGTGTGAACAACAATCTTGTTGGCTTGGATTCATTGTTTTCCAACTGACCCAAGTCCTTCTTGTCTGATTCTCATTAACAAGCTTGCAGCATGTAGCAAGAAATATTTGGCATTCTCCAATATAGCATCATTGAACTAGGATTGATACAACTCAAACTTCTGAGCACAATAAATCCATACATAGAGAGTTTCAAAATATACCCATGGGACTGAGGTTATCCTCAAGCCTTAACCTAATAACCCATTTGAAAGAGCCCAATGTTTCACTTTGAATATAGTATATGGATCAATTTAAAATTCCTGCATAAAAACTTTTTTCCTGTCCTTGGCTGTTTTCTGGAAAGAAGTTGTATTAGCTATAATTTCTCTAAAAACCTCCTTTAAATTGTAGCCTTCAGATGAAGACTTTTAGCCATCTTCTGAAGTGTCTGTCCTCTTTAGTGTCAGTTCCAGTTGCTATAGTCTGTAGGCATCATGCTCCTGGAAGGCCTTAATCACTTGCATTTCACCTCTCTAGGCCTCAGCTCTCCCATCTGTTATGATCCTGATTCACACCTTTCCATGAAGGTATTAGAGCAATTACATTATTGAAAAGAAATGGTTCAAGATACATGATTGCAGTTGTCTTCAGGTTTTATCTGGCAAAAGAGCTGTGTTAGAAAAAAAAAAAGAAAGTAGTGTTAGGTTAAAGGGCCAAGAGGTAGAATCATTTGCTTAAATTCAAATCCCTGTTCTATCTTTTACTAGCTAAGTGATCACAGAAAGTTTCTTAATGACCTAATATCCTTAGCTCTGTAACTTGGAAAAAGTAATAATTGTACCTATTTAATAGAGTTATGGTATGGAATCAAAGAGAATACATATCAAGGGTCTGCTTTATAGTTGGTGCCCAATAAATGGCAGTTGATTTTTATTATTCTGAGTGCATGAAGTTTTGTGTATGGACACATTACTTGGTCTTTTTAAACTTCAGTGTTTTCACCTGTGCAATAGGACTACTAATAGTAGCTACCTCTTAGGGATTTTTGAGGACTAAAGAAGATAATTCCTGAAAAGTTCTGAGCATACTGCTTGTTACATAAAAGGGCTCCAACCTCAGTGAACCAGGCTCACTGGCAACAGTGTCCAACCTGTGGCCTGTGGGCCGCACGCAGCTCAGGGATTCAGCCCAACACAAAATAGTAAATTTACTTAAAATCCTTTTTTTTACTGATCAGTTTTCATTATTATTTGTTCATTTAATGTGTGGCCCAAGGCAACTCTTCTTCCAGTGTGTCCCAGAGACATCAAAAGGTTGGACAACCCTGGGTTGACCCTTTGGTCTCCGACTTCTTAGCATTTGGGCCACCTTTGGGCCCAGCTCCCACCCCAGCAGAAATTTATGATGTCGGTGATGTATACATTTTTTGGGGTAGGAAGAGGAGAAGTTTTGTTTTCTGGTTTTTATTTTTTTTTTTTTGTATGGTGACCTCCTGAGACTGAGAGGGCTTCCTGCAAAAGCACAGCACAGTGTTACATGGCATGCTTCTAGAGAGCAGCTGACTCCTAGGAGCAAAAGCAGTTTACAAAGTAACAAAACTGGGTACAAAGCAGGCCCTGCTTAACAACTCCCATAGGAGCCTGGCCCCATGCAGCACAAAGTTCTGTTAGTGGCCTTTCTTACACCTCCTCTGGCAACCCTGCCAGCTATGTATTCCCTTCTGGCATTCCTCTAAGACAACAGGCCGGGGAGCCCTGCATCTCCTCCCCAAGTAATACATCAAGTAAGGCAACTGTACGCTACCATAGTGACAATTCCTACCTGATCAATAGAGCTGGGACTTGAGCCCTGGTGACCAGGCCTGCCTTGAGGGGAGCCACCTCTCAGGGCATCACTTGCCTCAGCATGGTGATGAAGCAACCTGGTCTGCCTACTACTGGCTCTGGGCCTTTCTCTATATGTTAATCCCTACCTCTGGGGCCCCAGACTGACAACTTCAGGGATATGCTGCTCTCATTGCATTTTCTAATTTCTTTGCCGTAGTTCAACCCTTATTATTTCTTCCCTGAACTATTCAATATTATTGTTGCTGCTACTGTTGATGCTACCGATAATGGTAATGATAGCTAACATTTGAGTGCTTATTATGTTCTAGGCACTTTGCTAAGCATTTACATTTATTATGTCATTTAATAGTCACAACAATCCTGGGAAGTAGGCACTATGAATATTTCCATTTTACAGAGGAGGAATAATAATAGTTAACATTTATTTAGTGCTTACCATGTGCTAGGCACTATGCTAAGTGTCTAATATTTACTTTCTCATTTATCCTCATAATACTTTATGTGATATCTGTCATTCTTGAGTAGTCAGGGTCAAATGGGAACCTGGACACCTATGGAATATTTAGAAAGGGTTGTATGACTCAAGAGGACTTTTGATGTATTTTGACAATTAGTCCTTCCTTGCCACCCCTTCCACTTTCCCACCAGCTGCTTGTGTACAGTAGACATTGCTCATTCTGAACCTTGCTAGGAACCTGGCCCTGGCCCTGCCTGGAGATAAGAGGATCATGTTAACACTAACTGCTTGCAGCAAATGAGGAGTGGTACATCCTACCCATTCTGGGATGTTTTAGTATAGCGAGGTTCAGGCTAGGGTAGCAGCTTACTGGAAGTTACCAAATAAAGCTCATACTTCTTATCCTGGAGTTTTAGGCTTTTTAATATATGACTATAAATGACTATGATGTACATTTCAATGGTGTCTACTTAACACAGACCCAATCCTTTAACTACGGCTACCCCTACCCCAAGAACACAGTTTATATACAAGTACCCATTTCTTGACTTTTCTCATGGTGCTCTCCTACTAGTTCTTCTTCAAAAATCTTTCTCAGACCATATCACTTCTTTATCTCTTTATTATTTCATCCTTTCATCCCAATGACACATATTGAGCATCTATTATATACTAGATGCCACGCTATGCACTTAGAATATGAATACAAGCAAAGCAGGAATAGGCCCTGCCCTGATGGAGCTCATGGTATAGTAGAAGAGGCAGACATTAAACAAATAAAGCCAGACATATATAATTATAAGTTTTAATAAGTGCTGTGAAGGAAAAGAACAGGATAGTATTAGACACAATAACTAAGGAGACTTAACTTAGATGAGGGGGGAATCCAGAAAGGCCTTTCTGGGGAAAGCAACGTTTAAGCTGAGACCTGAAAGATGAATAAATATTAGCAATGAACATTCCATACAAAGGGAACAACTTGTGCAGATACCATGAAATAGAAGCTTGGCCTATTCAAGCAACTAAAAGAGGCAGTGAATCAGGGAGAAGGTGGTATTCAGTGAGGTTGGAAACAATGCAGTGTGTTGCATGCCATGGCTATGAGTTCTCTCCTTAGGCTGAGTGCAGTGGGAAGTCACGGACATGTTTAAGTGAGGGATTAAATTAATCTAATTCATATTTTTACACTAGTATTGTGGCCACTTTACAAAATAGGACTGTAGAGTGGCAAGAAGAGAGAAAGGCAAGATAGGACACCGGGACAGTAGTCCAGGAAAAGAGATGCTGGTGGCCTAGACTAGGGGTGGCAGTGGCCATAGAGAGAAGCAAGCAGGTTTAGTATACATTTTGGAGCTAGAGCCAAAAAGGATTTGCTAATGGACTACATACTGGGACTGAGGGAAGGGAGCAATCAAGGAAGACTTCCCTGTGTGAGGCTTAAGCAAGGTAGATGGCATTACAACTGATGGACATGGTGGATGTATCCTTAAGGAGATTTGGAGTTTAGCTCCACTGTACCACATTTGGCCTATAATACTCATTTAGCATATATTCTATACTACTTTGTTTTGGTAATAGTTAACAGGACTATATTTGTTGTTCCAAAGTAGGTTTTAACTTCCTTGAAAACACTATGTCTTACTTATGTCTGTATTCTCCAAAGAACTGAACAAATGATGTATTGAAGACTGAATGATCAATTAAAGGAAGGAACTCCTTTCTCTTTCAACTTTACTCTTCTCACTAAAGTATCAGACATAACTCTGGATTAAGCTTTTTTTTTTTTAATGAGACTCTTGAAGAGATATGTGCTTTGATACAGACTTAGAACTGTATTCCATCAGTAATCACCTTTGAACAATTGCTTCTGGGTCAGCATGATACATAGGGCACACCTAACCTTGGTCCTCAGAACATCCTTTAGCAATGCAATAAAGGCTATCTACTCACAGAAGAATGGCCTCATGGTGGTGTGCAGGTTAGCTCAGAGTGGGCAGAACAGAAGACTAGAAGTAGCCTAAGGGCCTCAGTTGTTCAGGCGAGTGTGGCCTTTTGTGGTCATGGGTTTCAGCATGTGGCATCTGAAAGCACATACCATGGATAGCATGCTACAGAATCTTAGATTCAGTCACAAAATAGACCAAATATAGTTGGATTTCCATGTCCAAATAAGACAAAACAAAAAGGAGGTACCCTTTTGCAGTTTTTATGTGATTCTTGCAGAAGTTCTACACTAACTCATCTGATCCTGAAGTTCTGAGGTAAGAAACCAGGAGTATGCATTTGTACAAGCATTCCAAGAAATTTTCATGCAGGTTACCCACCCATATATCACACTGTGAGATGTCCTGGCTTAAGGATCAGCCCTGGAACTAAAAGCTGGTAAAGCTAGCTAATTGGGTACAACTCAGCCTATCCCTGCTACCTCCTCAGGAGATAGTTCAGTTATTTTGAGTAACCCCAGGAATTTTACACACAATTGTGCCCATGCATGGACAGCCAGAAGAATCACTAAAAAAAGAGATGTAACACTCTGACCACCAGAGTAGGAAGGGCCAGGAGGCCAGAATTCATAACATTTCAGCTGTGCATGGGAACTGACTGGCAATACAGCTGCATTTTAGGGATGGTTTCAAGGGGTCACTGTCTGATGAGTTACTCTACAGAGGCAGAACCCTCAGTTCCCAGAAACTTCTGAGGTTGCATTTCAAAGAGGAGCTGAATTGGTCCTTTCCCTGTACTCTAGCATTCAATCAGGGATGTTGGAGGGGACTTAGTGTGTTTTTAATATCTCTGTGGGATTAAGGGTACTTTGAGTAGTTCCCTGCCTCCAGGTTTACACTGTAAGGGACTTGATCCTGGTCTAGCCAGCCCAGATTGCTACCTCACCAAAACTTACTCTGCATCCCTGCCGCAATGGTCTGGACATCACATAAATAAACTTTCTCCAAGTGTCCAGGGATTTAACTCTCAGCAGCTCCATCATCACTGCTTTCCACTTCTCTTGCTTTCTACCTTTTCTCTTGGAGACCTGAGGCTGAACTGGTCATCAATTGTAGAACACACAGCCTGTAGCAATGAGCATCTAGGGGTCCATTATACTTCCTGTCTTCAAAGGCCACTAAAAGAAACCCACAGGCAATAATCATATCTCCACTCCCACCCTTGTGGAACTAATTGTACCTTCTGAATTCCCTAAATCTAAAATTGGTCCTTGGTGGTAACCAGTACCTCCCCAGTTTGTTTCAGCTCTGGGACAACCTCATTCCCAATGATTTTATTCCAAAAGGGTTCTACTCAGAATTTTGAGACATCTTAACTCTTCTTAATGCTTTTCTATGTGTATTATCCTCTGTCACTACCCCAAATGTAAGCTCCTTTTCTCTCCTGGGATATTTCATCACTGTATATGTTTGTCTTTTCTCTTTATGCTCTATCCACTCTCCCAGGCCATTCATCTGTGCCCTTTGAGATTCATGTTGCACTTCAACAAACTCCCCTGGCCCTTGTCCTCTTGCAGTGCCTTCTACCCAGCACATCACAGCACTGGCTACACAGTAGCATTACCTGGGCAGCTTTTCAACAAGGCCTGATGCCTGGACTACATTGCCAGATATTCTGATTCAGTTGCCCTGAAGTAGACCCTGGGCTTCTGTACTTTTGAAGAGCAACCCCATAAGATGCTAGTGTGCAGCCAAATTTACAAACCACTGATGACTACTTGCCTTAACTGACACAATTCTTTTACATTATTTATTTATTTATTTTTTATTGAATTGATTGGGTGACAATGGTTGAAAAATATACAGGTTTCAGGTATACGGTTCTATAATACATCATTTCTATATTGTATTGTGTGTTTACCACCCCAAGTCAAGTCTCCTTATATCACATTTATCCCCCCTTTACCTTTTTCTACCTCCTGCGACCCCTTTCCAATTCTCTCACAGTTTTATCAAGTTGTAGGCTTGCTCATTCTCCTGGATTGTACATACCACAGAGGTGAGGCATGATATCCACACAATCTTATTCCCTGGCATTATTTTCAGGCCTTTTGTGTCCATCCTAAAAAAACAGGTAAAATTAAATAAAACCCAGATTTTTTGCTTATTGTTTTAAAAATGAAATTACATAAAATTAAATCAGTGCTCCTTTATACCACCCCCTATTCTTTTCTAAACTTTTGTTCTCCTTATTCACCTACACTTTTCCTGGACTTAGATGACCTGTTTTATCATCTTCCTCTCCAACTAACTCCTATTCTTATCCTGGATGACTTTAGTGCCCCTAGTTTAATCCTTCCAACATCCTAGGATACTCATGAATTCATCATTCCTTTAACAAATATTTATGGATTACTTACTATGTACAATGCACCGTTATAGTGGTGATACAAGGGATATAGTAGTGAACACATGAAGAAAAGACCCAGCCCTCAAGAAGCTTATGATTAGGAGTTCAGGAGGGAGACAGACAATCAACCAGCCAGTAAATAAACATATAAGAATAATACATGGACTGTCAGATGGTAATAAACATAAGAAAAAAATTGAAGCAGGAGACAGGGAATTTTGGGAGAGAGGAATCAACTTCATATGTGAGAGAAGGAATTACAAGGGTAGCCTTCATTGAGCTGATAATATTTGAGCAAACACCTGGAGGAAGTAAGGGAGCTACCATGTAAATATCTTATGGGAGAGCATTATAGGCAGATGTAAGAGCAAGTGTAAATGTCCTGAGACAGGAGTGTACCTAGGTGGGAGGAAGCAGTATGATTGAAGATAAATTAGTGAGGGGAGAGTAAATGAGGCCAGGGAGACAACTTACAGGAAATTGTAAGGACTTTGGTTCTTAATCTGAATGAAATGGTGAGCCACTGGAGGGGAAGGTTCTAGCTAGAGAATGAGATGATGTCTGACTTATATATGAAGTTTCTCTTACCTCATTTATCTGCACTCATTTTCATCTCTATTCCATTTTGACTACCTGTCCCATTGCCAACACCTGTATTTTGTCATTGTTCCAAACCAGTAAAATCTGAAAATCAAGTACTGTGATCACAAGAAACTTACACATCCAGCTTCATTTTAATTATACGTTTTCTCTCATCTCCTAGTGTGCTCAGTTGTTCATGGATATCAGTTCTCCTGGCTTATCTTCTTTCTCTCTGTCTCCTAAACCCTACAGTGCATTTCTTCCAGCAATTCTCATGTGCAAAATTTTTTTTCTGGTTATTCTTATACTAAAGTAGTTAATCAAAGTCCAAACCATAGATCATTACATCGCATCTTGGTCTTAGCTGTTTATTAGAATCACCTGGGACACTTTAAAATATGTTCCTTAAGTGAACCAGAGTGAGACCTTGTGAATGAATCCAGTGACTGCTTCTTTTCTTTCTATACCTCCACACCTGGACATAAAACCAATCTCGATTGTTCCCTTAAAACCACCTGGACAACTTACAAAGTGATCTTCATGAGCTACATCTCACATTCCTCTCAGTGCTTCACTGAAACTTTCCCACTCTCATTCAGCCTCCAAAACCACTTCTGTCCTTGTCTCTCTTAGAAGATGGCTTCAGGACTTCCAGCCAAGACAGAGGCATAGGTAGACACACTGTGCCCCCTCGCACAAACAGAAGGACAACAAATTTAAAAACGAAAAAATAATGAGAACTGACAGAAAATCGAACTGTATGGAAGTTTGACAACTGAGGAGTTAAAGAAAAACATTCGTCCAGACTGGTAGGAGGGGCAGAAATGGGCAGCTGGGTGGAGAGGACTTGTGGCAAGGTAGCTGCTGGAGGACCAGGTGATGCGGTGGCTTGTGGACAGGGCAGTCCCACATTCCTGTGCAGATAAACCAGGAGGAACAAATAAAGCAAGACAGACCCCACAACTCAGGGTTCCAATATGGGTAAATAAAGCCTCAAACCTCTGATTGAAAACATCTGTTGGGGTTGAGGTGGCAGTGGGAGAAAGTCCCAACCTCACTGGAGAGTTCCTTGGAGAGACCAACAGGGTATTAGAATGTACACAAGCCCACCCACCCATGAATCAGCACCAGAAGTGCTCAATTTTCTTGTGGATGGTGGAG